>OX387717.1:64818609-65062293 GCA_947577245.1 Andrena bucephala
TGCACAAAAGCCTTATGTTAAAAAATGTAATAATATTTAATTAAAAAGTAATACTGGACGTAACCCATGTTTTTCAACGTTCGTCGTTAAAAAATATCGAGGCAATTTTGACGTACATATAACTTGCAGCGGCAAAGTTTTTATAATTTTTATCTCGAATACTAATGATTCGATAAAGAAACTGTAAAAAGAAAAAATGTGTGCCGTGACGAGCTTTACAACACTATATTTGTTAAAATCCAGTTTAATAAAATTTAATTTTCCAATTTTTCTTAGCGTTTGGACAATACTTTTTCGCATTTTCGAGCGCTAGTCTCTTTTTTGCATTCGAGCCTTGAATTTTAAAATTTCCGATTTTTCCACTTCTGATGTTTAGAAACTGTTTAATTTTCATCACTTGGTTTCAGTTTCAACTAAAGGAAGCCTACATTCCACCCGAATGTATGTACCTTTTCTAGACAATTCGCGGGTAAATTATAACATAACTTTCTTATTCTACGTGAGAATGAATACACGAATCTCTGAGCATGAAGCAGCGTATCGACATTGCGAGGCTGCCACGCGAGGCACGCCTCGTGGAGTGGAGAATCTGGAAACTACTTCGATCATGATCACTTTGCGAGGCAGGCTCGGGCGACAGTCTCGCCCTACCTCCAGCATGATATTTGCGTCGCCCGAGCCATGCGATTTTTTATCTTGGGGCCGCGAAGCACCTTTCAGCACGTCGAAAAATCGACGGCTGATGCCTCGTAAAGTAATCATGGTCGAGGTAGTCTCCAGACTCTCCACTCCGCGCGGTGTGCCACGCGAGGCAGCCTCGAAATGGCGATACGAAGCTTGAGAAACACGCGGACACTCAAACAATCACAGTTCACACGATAGATTTTGCACAAAAAATTACAACAATACTATGACGGTAATTGGAAACTTTACCCGGAATATGTCTAAATACAGTCTTGGTTTGGAAGTACTAAAATATAGAAGTATGTCAGTTATGAAAGTGGCGTCGGTCGAAATTTAAAAAAAAAGAAATTGAACTTTACGTTTATCATGTATCACGTTGATATAATACGTAAAAAAATAAGTGAAATGTAACAAACGAAAAAATTTGGACTTGGACCACTTTCATAATAACCGGCACATATAGTGAAAAAGACAGGGATAGTAAGCGTGAAGGTACTTACGATGTTTACTGTTCGACAGTCGCTTTTTTTCTGACCATCGAGCCTTTGCTACCCTCAACGGTGGACAAGGCCCAAACTGCCTTTCTCACTCCCTCAAGATTTTGTATTTCACTCGCACCAAGGACCGAGCAGGGCGTCATCGGCCCGCGTAAAAGTTCGAATGCGCGAAGGTTTGAAAACGCGGCGCGTGCCCGCGCATACTTGCGGGGTGGTCCTTCACTGTCAGGCAAGTGGGAAAGGATAATGGTAGAACGAAATATGAATTCTTCGCTAATAATGTCGGTGATGCGTCAAAAGTATGTGCACAGGATAATCAAAAATTCTTTCCTGTGCACATTTCTGTGCACCAAACAGTATTCCCGGAAGTACATACAATCTACGTAAATGTATCAGCATACCAGCAATCCTAATGAGAAAGAGAAGAACAGGACGCGTATATCCGTCCCTTTCCCACTATTTTCTGTTTAGCCACTCAGCATCTGTAACCAATGCAGCGGGAACGCTAGCTGATCAGTTTCTGGTCGTTTGCACTACGGTGGAGACGCAGAAAGCAATCGAGTTTTTATTAATCATATGGAATATTCATAATTTGTGAATTGTTCCATTCCTGCGTGGTTCGTTACTGTAGTGTTGATAAGTGTGTGTGATCATTCCATTGCCATGGAATCAAAGAAGGAAGCCGCAGATGCAAGAAACAATCGCTATTTGAAGGGTGATGCAAAAGCGAAGCAGCCTAAGTTATTTGCAAAGCGTTTGTCAAAAAATAGAAAGTGTCGAGAAAGGTAAGTTACGTGTTATGGTATAGATTTATATGAAGTTACAGTTTATGATGTAGTAGTAGCAGCACGGTATTTTGTCGTATATAATACAGTATTATTCATATTCTTCAAATACATATATGAACAGCTATGTTTGACACTTTACGTACACATATTCTATACTATGCGCACAGCAACACATGTCATTACTTTACCCCTCTTGCCCCACTCATTATTTTCCCATTTGTACGTTCATCATTGTTTAATTAATTAATAAACCGATTTATACCGTGTTTGGACTCATTTTCATGTAAAAACTGTCAGCAGTACGTTCCTGCAACTTTTGGGCCGATGAGACAGAATGTAGAAATTTTAAATTTCGTTATAATACGATACACAACATTTCTATACACTTCTTTTCCCTTTCTTCTTTACATATGTTCAGAAAATACAAATGCAGCATTTTGTTCTTATTTGAAAAGTGGTAGAAAATTTATTTCCAACTATATGCGTTTTATTAGTATAAAACGTTCAAACTATACGCGTTTCGTTAGGTATGTTTCCTTTATAATGCAGTCGCGACTATTTCAATCGTTGTACGCAGTTTTGAATGGATAAAACATGCACTTTAGATTTTATTTATGTGATGTGGAAGATAATGTTTAAAATTAGCAACAGTCATCGATGATTTGCGATTCGATGTTCAGCATTTGTAGTGCATACTTGTGGAGTACGAAATACACTGTGCTTTTGCTTTTGTGGAATTTTGTCCGCAATATATACGTCCATGTGTACCTTCAACGAAAGTTTTTCATCGAAAAGCGCAGTCTTCGAAACATTCTCCAGGCCTCACTGGCACCCTTTGTCCCAGCCCGGGGAAATGTTTACGACATCTGAAGTACCCTGCAGTTGTGGATACTACTACGCGAAAAGAGAATTCTATTCCGTAGAAAGATATTTTCACACAGATTTGACATTGTATCATTGAATATTTGAAAAAATGTTTATGCAGAAAAAATTAAAAGTAAAAAACTTGAGCCGTTATTGTTATTGAAAAATTGTTGCGTATCTGCATAAGGTTGCCAGCAACATTATGCAGGACCGCTTATTTAGCGGAGAGGAACACCTACAGGAGTCGCTGTGCACAGCGGTCCGAATCGCCGAAAAGGCGATTAAAAATCCTTACGTTCTCATTTCATACTTTATCATTATGAAGATGGTCATTCCAGGGATTTTTGGGGCCGCAGAATCTGATTCCGAGGTCAAAATGTTTATTACTCTACTGTTTGATTTGATTATGTTATTTGAATTTAATTATGGCATCAAATTTTGAAAAATTAACACAAATAGCGTTTTTATGATAGCAAAAGTTATTGATCGCGCGGAAACTGGAAAGTCAATAATTTGTATAAATTCACACTTGAGATATTGAAAATGCTTTCGTTTATCTATAAGATGAAATTTTGCATTCATTCTATGTTACTGAAATATATAAAAAGTTATAAATAACTGAAATATAAGAAATTATGCGATGGTCGTTTTTAATCGCATGTTACATTTTTCGAAATCGTCAGGCATCTTTGAAACTTATATTATTAGATAGTCAGATAGTTATATTATTAGATATACTGTGTTTCGTCTGTACTCTCGTCGGTTTCTGTTTCAGTTAATGGCAAAACAATTAATTCTACAATAGGTGAACACTGTTCAGTGTCACCCCGTGATTGCCTTTCCGATGATTTCTTGCATTCTATCCGCGCGGAGTTTAATTTTCGTTCAGGTAGTACCCCTAAGATTCCGCACGTGCGGAGGATTATCCCGGCCTGCGCTGGTATCGTCAACTAATAAAGTAATAAAATGTTCGCCTAGCCAATACAGCAAATGAAGATAAAGTTAAAATTTAGCCAGCACATGTTTCAAGACTTGCACGTAAGATATACCGAGTGTTCCCTCAGACACAGAAAAAATGCAATTTATTACCAAATGCTTTAGGAATACATTGTTGTATCTGTTTAAAAAAATTACTATAAAACGATTTTATTTACGACTTATATCGAAAAAAATTGTCCATATAGTCACAGGTATTTTCAGAAATATATGTAGATGCATGTTGGCGGGTCGCACTTACTTCTTCCGCGCAAGCGGCCTGATTACTGCCAACATAATTGGTTATTACTCGGAAGTCGCAAAAAAGTGCAACTGCTCCTTTCGCACATGCATTCCTTATACATTATATAGACTATCTAATAATATAAGTTTCAAAGATGCCTGATGATTTCGAAAAATGTAACATGCGATTAAAAACGACCATCGCATAATTTCTTATATTTCAGTTATTTATAACTTTTTATATATTTCAAGAACATAGAATGAATGCACAATTTCATCTTATAGATAAATGAAAGCATTTTCAATATCTGAAGGGTGAATTTATACAAATGATTGACTTTTCAGTTTCTACGCGCCCAATAGCTTTTGCTATCATAAAAACCATAATTATGGTATCATCATTGATACCATAATTAACTTCAAATAACATAATCAAATCAGACAGTACAGTAATAACAATTTTGACCTCGGAATCAGATTCTGCGACCACAAAAATCCCTGGAATGACCATCTTCACAATGATAAAGTGTGAAATGTGAACGTAAGGATTTTTAATCGCGTTCTCGGCGATTCGGACCGCTGTGTGGTGGTAATGTGTACGTAAGCGATCGTCATCACGCACAGGTTACCACCGCTCCTGTAGGTGTTCCTCCTCCGCTAAATAACGCTGTGTCTCTCTAGGGATTAGTAGACCAAGGCACTGGCTTTATTTCTCGGCTGCTACGACCCCCGTTCTATCCTCCTCTTTTACGACCCATTGACAGCGACAAAGTAACCGCGAGCATCGGAGAATACTGTTCGCTGAATACCTATACCTATATCGTATAAATTCAAATTCGAACCGACGGATGCCTTTTCGGGCTCGGGACGGCCCGGAAACTTTCGGGCGGGATCGGGCGGGGTCCCGTTACTTTCGTATTGCTCGAGATCCCGACGGATTCGGGATCCCGAGACTCGATTCGGGCTACAAGCATAGCCGCCATGAGCGGACAATTTGATTTCAGGTCGGCTCGGCAAAACTCGGACGCGATCGGACGATATCGTTACCAGTAATAGATCAAAATTATTACCTGAAAACATAGAAAAATTATGTTTCTTACACGTTAATTTGAAATAATAAAATATTCGCCTTCTTGTATATTGTTGTTACTATGAAACATCCAGGAAATATTCCTTTCTGTATGCTTATAGTCGTTCGTACGTTTTCTATTTTAAATCTGAACCTACCCCGAAAAAGATAATACCCTATTGAAGTATATTTTATTATGATTTTAAAATATTGTCGATATAAAAATATTCTTCTTCCCAAGTTCTGAACATGGTATTTATTCAAATACGTATATGGACATATTCGGTATTCACAGACTATTAGGTAGCAATGAAAATACATATATATGTAAATAAATAATAAGATACAAATTATGATTCAACAGGAGACAGAAAGGTAAAAACTTATCACTCTGGTATTGATATAAATTGATATACATAATTCTTTCCGTCTCGGTCCTCTCGCGTAGTAGCTGACTTTCGAGCCGATCGCGTCCGAGTTTTGCCGAGCCGACCTGAAATCAAATTGCCCGCTCATGGCAGTCAGGCTTGTAGTCCGAAACGAGTCTCGGGATCACGAAAACTTCGGGATCTCGAGCAATACGAAAGTATCGGGACCCCGCCCGATCCGGCCCGAAATTTTCCGAACCGTCCCGAGGGCCGGGTACCCGAGCCTCGGGACGATCCGCACACTCCTACCAACTACTCCAATAAGTGAAACTTATACATATTCCTGTTTGGCATCTGTTCCATCGGTCATAATGGTACAAACGTTTTTTTTATGAATGAGGTACTGGAAGCGATGTCAAGGTCAAATTAGTTTTTTGTAATAGAACGGTATATTCTTTTATTGAGTTGTCACAGGATGGAATTTCGATTTCTCGCTATGTATCTATTCGGGGATTTCGTCCGGGTAATACGTAATCGGTATCCCCATCGATGGGTAGGGTTGACTTTATCTAAAATAAACAAACAAACTCCAGCCTCGTAGAACGTTCGGTCCCGTTTCCTGGAAATATCGATCGCGAAATTTTTCATGCATTCCTGAGTACCACAAACATTTGTCCGGACGTAAGAAAAGTAATTATATTTTTCTTGACTCAAGCTAAAATCCAACTGACCCCAATGGCCATACAGGCAAAAATTTTGCCCATCTGGGCTACAGGCAGGCAGCCCTTGCCGAAAAACCGAAAACAACGCTTCGCGCCCCCATCGACTCGCCTAGTGCGGGGTAACGAAAGTCGAGGTCAGTCCCACGCTTTCGAAAAGCTATCTAAAGAGACAGGGTGATGCGCGTGAAAGCGTGCTCGTTGACGAGAACCAGACGGATCTCCAACACCGGCGCGGTCAAGTAGGGTTTACTTCGCGAAAGGCAAACGACACGTGTTTCTCGGACCCTTCGTTTCTTCGTTATTTTACAACGTTCCATAAAACCAAATACCACCCTGCAGCCCCTCGTTGAATTTTAGGAGGTACAACGTTAAAAATATGACAATGATTGGGATTGCCGGTCTATCCTTTCTGACAAAATGTTTGTTTGGAAATATTTTTATTTCTTCAGGTCATAATTTATTAGAAATATGGTCCTGTGTGTCATATACAATGTTGTACCATTTCACTTTCAAGGAGGGTCATTCCACGCCAATTTCAAAATTTTCAAGATTGTGGAAATTTACTTTTTTCAATTATAACTGTTGAGCAAAGAGACAGGTAAGAATGAGCTTTTGAGTACTTACACTGGGGAAGTGAGGGTACCCAATAAAAATTAGTTCTCTTAAAAAAAAAAAAATTTTAGACCTTTTATTCTGAAATTGTTTTAAACAAATGCAATTTTATACTAGCAAGGCACTATTAAAACATTTTAAAAATATTGAGGATACAGCCCTACTTGTGCTCTTTATGGTCACGTTTGCACAAAAGCGGACACTAAAATTAGTCACATGAAAATTAATTGAATGTGACGCTGCGGCGTCCAGCACAGGCTCGACCGACTGAGCCGTGCGTGCTACAATATACAATTATCTATTTCTTTCATTCCTAACCTTGCGTGGCCTTGAAAGTCATAGTACACCATATGGTTGAATTTGTCTTGACAGTTGTACACTTTCGTAGTGGGTAATGAAATATGTAGCATTCCATTTAAAAAACTGAAGGTCACCTTCGGTTCACGGATAATATCGCGAACACCAAAAGATGACATACAGGTATTATGTTGGGTATAAAAAATATTAAAAGTTTTCCTCTTTCAGTTTTTGTCAAATACTTACCATTCGTGAGAACCCTATATAACAATATCAGGTATAGCCACTTGGCCGTTGCTAATACCGCGCGCGGCTTAGCTAGTCCAGCCGGTATTGGGCGACGCAGCGTCACATTCAATTCATTTTTCTGAAAACGTGACCATAAAGAGCACAAGTAGGGCTGTATCGTCAATTTTTTCAAATTTTTAAATAGCGCCCTGCTAGTATAAAATTGCATTTGTTTAAAACAATTGCAGAATAAATGGTCTCAAATTTGTTTTTTTTTAAGTGACATAATTTTTATTAGGTACTCTTACTTACCCAGTGTAAGCACCCAAAAGCTCATTCTTACCTTTCTCTTAGTTCAACAGTTATAAATGAATGAAAAAAAGTAAAATTCCACAATCTTGATAATTTTGAAAAATCCTTTGAAATATGTTTATATATCAGTAAAGACTACAACATATGCAAGTTTCACAAAAATCCTAAATGATACTCCGAAAAGTGTCTGATATCGCGTTGAATGACCCAGGATTGAAATGCGAAAAGTATTCTTTTCACCCGCGGTCAAGTGCACGCGTGCCTGGATACACACACAGCCGCGTATCGCAGCGCAGAATTTCGTCTGCTTGTGGCTGCCTTCGCTTGCGAGTAGCGGAGACGGTTGTGCAGATGTGTGCGTGTGAAAAGAAAACGTGCCAAAAGTGCATGTCCCTCGGTTTGCGTAGCGAGGGAATCACGTTGTCTAAGAGGAACATTTGTATCACGCTACGTCCCTCTTCGTATCGCGAGGATAAATTAGAATGATATTCACAGTAATGCGATAATAATAATATTTTCATAAATAAAGCGTCCTAACATTTGTGATGTTTCCCTAATGATAAATGACACCAAACACGATATAATTTGGATACCTATTTAGTGGTAATACGCGTCGGCCGCAGAGGAGGACAGCGAATGAAAGAGATGGGGACAATCGGCAGTCCTTTCTTCCACTCCCTCTCTTCTCCTACGTTCGAGGCTGTCGACAAACTTCTAAAAATATAGAAACTGCGGTAAAATCTCGATTCGGGTTCAAAATTGTGACTATGTATCGTTAGTGTTAATTTCTATCACCCCTAGTTAGAGTGGTCTCCCTTGGAACCAGTGCAGCGTGTAATATGGCACGAGTGCCGATCGTGCCATACCCGATCCGAAATCGAAAATCGGTGAGAGACAACACCGATGCAAACGAGGTTCGCGATAAATTTTTTTTTATTTTTGGTTCTTTTTTTATAAATTTTTTCTCAACGTATTTGTGACGATTTTTCGAAAATGGCACCAAACACGATATGGTTTGCACAATTATATAAATATAAATGATTCGTATCCACGATAAATAAAAGTTGTCTGATTTACGTCGTGTTTGGTATCATTTTTTAATCAGGACATTGTAACAAACATGTTGGTAAAAGTTTCATGAAAATGGAATCAAAAATAAAAAAGTTTGCTGTGTCTTTTTGGGAACAAATATATAACTTTATTAGACTGCACATAACAAGTATATAAATTGTCAGGTACACCTCTATTGTTCGACTGCTTTGTGTATCTCTCGTTCGTACGGTCCTTCTGCTCCCCCGCTTTCTCTACCACGCCTTATCATTCTCTCTCTCTCTCTCTCTCTCTCTCTCTCTCTCTCTCTCTCTCTCTCTCTCTCTCTCTCTCTCTCTCTCTCTCTCTCTCTCTCTCTCTCTCTCTCTCTCTCTCTCTCTCTCTCTCTCTCTCTCTCTCTCTCTCTCTCTCTCTCTCTCCCCCCCCCCCCTCTATTTTCGCGGCACTCATACAAACACACTCTACAAGTTTTAATTTTAAATTTTTATTCCATTAGTAGTGTCTCACACGCACACGGGTATTTTTAACCCGTCGTTGACACACCTCTTTTTTCGATCAACTTTGACATACCTGGGTGGCTCACACACAGAGCAATTTTTGAATGACTGCCATTCTCATCCAAAGAATACAATCATTATGAAAAAAATCATGGGTCAATTTCAAGGTCTCTAGAATATATTCCAATCATTTTTTTATTTGAATTTTATCACAGCTTTTGTAAAATAATTCTAGATTACCACATGTCGAGAAAAAACGAAGAAAATCTTTAAAAAATTGTAACTTTTACAAATTTCAATATTAGAAGCTAAAAATCTACAGAGTTGATGTTCGGATATAATATTTACCGAGAAAAAATTGTTTATAAGTCGGCATTGGAAAAAGGTATTTATTTTGCATATAAAAGGTTCAGAGCGTCAAAATCAGCTTATGGGTGGTTCACACCCAGAGAGTCAACGAAGGGTTAAACTTACTTCGTGCCGAGGCTTTCGCTTACATCGAGACTTTACTGTACTATATCTTCTTTTACTGTGCCTGCTTTTCTTTTCTAATATATGTTTTTATTATTTCTATGTATGTACAACGTGTTACTGATTAGTGATTCTTTACGTGCAGGCAACGATTGAAAATAGCAGCGTGCCTCACGGTAGGTCAGGGCACCGTGGCGGAAGCAGGTACGCGTGCAGGTACCTCGTACGACGAAACACTTCCAAGCACATCTGCTGCGTATGAGTTTCCTACGGACAGAATACACGAGGAAGACGTAGGAAATTTTCAAGACTTCCCAATTATCGAAGGAATTGTACAGCAAGTACATTTCGATACGGACGCGGAAGATATTTTAGAAGAAATACATTTCAACGCGGACGAAGAGGTAATTGTGGAACAAGTGCATTTCGAGTCGAATGAAGAAGAAATTGCACAAGAAATAGATTTGGACACAGACAGGAATGAGATACATTCCGTAAGAGACATCAACGAAGAAATGAATCAAGATGTTGGAAGTGATGCCGATTACTGGGTGGTTGAAAATCCAGAACCAGAACAGCCGGAAAATTCAATTTCAGAAGGAATAGACTTCGTTGATTTTCCGTATGTTTTCGAACAGATAAAAAATCTTGGAAAATATTCGACTATAGGCTGTGGCATCGAACATTTCGAAATAATTACATGTCAACGGAATGGACTGGAAAATGTCTATTATGTACAGTGCAAAATGTGCGAATACACAGAGCGCATATCCTGTCTTCGGAAGAGTGATGCCACTATGGATATCAACCGCGCCGCTGTTGCCGCAACAATGATGACGGGCGGCGGATATAATCAACTGGAGGACATAATGACTACCGTGAACGTGTCCTGTATGACTAAAAGGATCTACGAGAACTGTCAAAACGACCTAATCGATGCCCTCGAAGTGGTCGCACAACGCGAAATGGAAGATGCTGGAAAAGAGGAAAAAGCATTAGCTATAGCAAGAGGCGACATATATCCAGAATCCGGTGTACCCTTTATCCCAGTTGTCGCAGATGGTAGCTGGATGAAAAGGTCGTACCGCGGAGGAGATTACAATTCTCTTTCTGGCGTAGGAGCCATCGTGGGATATCACACGAAGAAAGTGCTGTACATTAGCGTGAAGAATAAATTCTGCATGACTTGCCAAATAGCAGGTACGAAGAAGAAAGAACCGCGCGAGCATCGTTGCTTCAAGAACTGGGGTCGTAATCAGAGTTCAACCGGCATGGAGAGTGTTGCTATTGTCGAAGGTTTCAATTGCAGCATAGATATGCACGGCCTAGTGTACTCTATATTAGTTGCCGATGGCGATAGCAGTGTGTACAAGAAGATATTGGACAGTGATCCATATAAAAACTACATGGTGCAGGTACGAAAAATAGAATGCACCAATCACCTGCTACGCAATTTAAGTAAAAAAATAAACGAAATCGCAACAAAAGGCCGCGATAAAGACCTAAGAGCTGTCGTAAAGAATAATGCTCTCCGCCTGCGTACTGGTATAAAGAAAGCTGCAGAATACCGGTTGCAAGAAGAAATAACACTCGAGGAACGAATAAGAAATTTGAAGGAAGACTTGACGAATGTACCGAGTCACGTTTTCGGTGAACACAAGGAGTGTCAGAAGTTAGCATACTTCTGTAAGAAATACTCTGATCCTAACAGAGAGGACTACGTACCACGGTTGAGAGAAGCTGGTATTTATCAGAGTATCGAAGAAGCGATGCAGCCACTTTTCCCTAAAGTTGACAGTTTGCTGCACGGTCTAAATAACAATGCTGTTGAAAGTTTTAATAATATCATTGCCAAATTCATCGGAGGCAAAAGGATAAACTTTCGACGAGGGGGCTCGTATCAGGGCAGAGTCTCCGCTGCAGTCGTCCAATATAATACAAAAGAGGCGTTTAGCAGATTGAGTACGGCAATGGATAAAGAGCCGCCAACCATGGTAAGAAAGCTGGAAGGACGTCGGAAGCGTGCAGCAGAAAAAGCAAGGGAATATAAAAAAGAAGCGAAAGCATCCTCCTTCCGAAATAAAAAACAATCGTGCGACCAGGATTACGGTCCCAGCGCAGAAAAACCAGACATGGAAGAGACAGTATACTCTTCCGAGTGTGAAAGGCACGCGGCTATACTCCATGACTGGCAAAGGATGCGATGCGAGATCGAAGAGGACACTCGTAATCAGGCGAATAGCGAAAAGTGGATTAGTTATAGAAAAAAATTATTAACTGCATCCAATTTCGGCAAGGTATGCCGATTACGAAAGACTACACCACGGGCAAATACTGTGAAGAGTATAATGTACCCGCAACTCCAAAATTTACGATCTCTCGAATACGGAAGGGAAAATGAGGCAAACGCCTTGAGACAAATGGAAGAAGAATTAGGGATCCATATTCTACCGTGTGGCCTCTTCATCGACGACACTGTGCCTCACTTAGGTGCAACTCCTGACGGCCTCGTGGACAGTGATAAAATCGTCGAAGTGAAGTGTCCTGAATCGGCCAAGGATTTATCACCTGCTGAAGCAATACAGCAACTTGGTAATATAAGGCGTATTTTCAAGAGTAATGAAATGAATAAAAATCATTATTACTATTATCAAGTGCAAGGACAATTGCACATAACGAAAAGGCAACGGGCCTATTTTTGTTTATGGACGCCAAAAGGAATGAAGGTTACAACAGTATCAAGAGATGATCGATTCTGGGCAACAGATATGGAAGAAAAACTGAGCAAGTTCTATGAGGACTGCATGTTGCCAGAAATTATAGATAGTAGATATAATCGACAACAGCCGATTAGAGAACCTCCGTACATACAAAAAGGAGGGGCAGGTACGAGTACACAAGAAACTACATAAAACGACAGATGACAACATCACGATAGCACCGGTGAGTGCATTCAGCGCATATGAAGAGCTGTCGAACAATCAATTGCTATTCAAGGTCACTATTGCACCGGCGAGTGCATCCAGCGCATATGAAGAGCTGTCGAACAATCAATTGCTATTCAAGGTCACTATTGCACCGGCGAGTGCATCCAGCGCATATGAAGAGCTGTCGAACAGTCAATTGCTATTCAAGGTCACTATTGCACCGGCGAGTGCATCCAGCGCATATGAAGAGCTGTCGAACAATCAATTGCTATTCAAGGTCACTATTGCACCGGCGAGTGCATCCAGCGCATATGAAGAGCTGTCGAATAAGCAATTGCGATCCAAAGTGACTATTGCACCGGCGAGTGCATCCAGCGCATATGAAGAGCTGTCGAATAAGCAATTGCGATCCAAAGTGACTATTGCACCGGCGAGTGCATCCAGCGCATATGAAGAGCTGTCGAATAAGCAATTGCGATCCAAAGTGACTATTGCACCGGCGAGTGCATCCAGCGCATATGAAGAGCTGTCGAATAAGCAATTGCGATCCAAAGTGACTATTGCACCGGCGAGTGCATCCAGCGCATATGAAGAGCTGTCGAATAAGCAATTGCGATCCAAAGTGACTATTGCACCGGCGAGTGCATCCAGCGCATATGAAGAGCTGTCGAATTCACATACGATTCATACGCTGAGTTTTGTTCATGTTTGCGCCAGAGTGGACACGACTAGAACAGACGAAAACGTTCGCGAACACTGTTTTTGTTCGTGTTCGCCTTGGTGGAGACCCGGGGTAAGCTAATCTACTGGACTGGGCTGCGGAGGCTACCTTCGTAGCCCAGCCCTCTGTTTCTTTAAAGTGTTTCAGAAAGCACGAAACCCCACGACGAGGGACAAGGTGTCGGGGGACTGCCACCGCGGCCTGGATACGCGTTCCCGAATTTCCCGTCTGTGCTACGACAGAGTAGCAGTCCGCAGTGGAGCGCGGACATACGTGGAACCGCTTCTCTAGCCCCGTTGGCGTGGATCTTGGCTCTTCCCCGGTTTGTGCAAACCAAGAGGTCCGCGTCGACAGGGTGGACAGCAGCCGGGAAATGGCATCTCCAACCACCAGTCGGACAAGCGGTTGCGACTGCTTGGATCGGCTGGAGGAGATGTCGCGGAGACGGGAGCGTCAACAGGACGCACAGGACGGTTCCCTGGGTCAGCACCAGAAGCCACGAAGAGGAATGGGGCCATCTGAAAGCCAAGGCCTGAGGGAGGGAGAAGAGGACAAGAAGCCCAGAAGAAAGAAAATGCAGACGAGCTGGGGTGCTGGGCAGATTGATCGGGGAACGGGCCGATAACATGCTCATGAGCTGTGATCCCCTGTTATCGGTTCCGTCCCGCCTTTCCGTCTTCCCGGTTCTTTCAGCTCCAACGAATTCTCTCAAATGAAAGTAAATGTTAATGCTTCTCCGTCTCTTTTGCATGGCATCTGGAGCCGTGAAGGGATTGAATTCTCAAACTCGTACGGCCACCGGAAGGACATCGAGGACGAGTCCCTGGGGGAGAGGGTCGACCGCGACCAAAGATTCGACGAGGAGGACGGAACGTCGCCGAAGCAGTGGAGACGTCGTCGGACGTCCTTCTGGAGGAGGCTGCCTGCAAACGAGGCAGCGCTGGAGTCTGCACGGGGTTCCGGAGGCTGCACGAAGGAGGATGCAGCGTCGGAGCGTTGGAGTCGACGTGGGACGTTCCAGAGTGGAGTTCCAGGGACGTCGCGTGACAGGAAGCTGCAGAGTTCCAGAGACGTCGCGTGACAGGAAGCTGCAGAGTTCCAGAGACGTCGCGGGACCAGAAGTTGAAGCGTTTCGTCGTGGCAGATCGAGAATTCCCGTTGTACCCACGCCTTGCTCAGGGTTTTTCCGTGGTTTTCCCCTCAGCGAGAAGGCAAATGCCGAGGCGGATGTCTGAAGAAGCCACGGGGCTGCACGACCACTTCTTCAGGCAGGGGTACGAAGATTCCGAAGAGGATTCAATGCGGCCGAGACGTCCGCTCTTCCAGAGGGGAGAGCAGTGTTGCGAGCACCGGGTATGGGCCCGTGCATAATCTGCTGGTGCTCGTAACTGAAGATAGAAGAAGGTCGGCCACCTTCGAGAGGACGATCTGGACGACGACCAGAAGACTGTCTTGTACCGAACGCCATAGCGTTCGGACGTGCGGGTCGTACTTTTGTAACCGATATTGCTCTATGTAACAATATAGTTCAGTCGTGTGTACTCCCGTGTAATCATTATTCTATCCTTTGCGTCGGGGTGGCCTGCGATGGTAACGCCCAACAGGGGGGCACGTAACATAGGATTCGCGGAAAAAATCTTATAACTTCGGTGTTTCCCAATATTTTTTAATACTTTTTTTTATATTATTTGTTTAGCCAACGGTTATATGGACAGGAACATTCAAAGAATTGAAGCATCTTTTACAAATAAAATAGTAATAAACCCCGTAAACATTGTGTTTCATAATACATCCAGTTCAGAATCCGTTCATGAAATCCGCTACTGAAAATGCGCAGGCTGGATGCGCATGATTATTATGTGGTCCCCTCCTCGAAGTGACAGAAAGTATAACCTATGTATACGCTATATGACAATAAATGTTGAGCGGCTATTTCGTTCTTTTGCGCTACATTTGTGAACTTTTTATCATCCTTCCGAAACATTATTATTACGTCGCAACAGTATCTTTAGGAAATCGGGTCTAGCATATAGGTTATACTTTCTGTCACTTCGAGGACAGAAAATCCGGTCCTCCAAGTGACAGAGAATATAACCTATATGCTAGACCCGATTTCCTAAAGATACTGTTGCGGCGTAATAATAATGTTTCGGAAGGATGATGAAAAGTTCACAAATGTAGCGTAATACAACGAAATAGCCGCTAAATATTTATTGTCTTATAGCGTATACATAGGTTATATTTTCTGTCACTTCGAGGAGGGACCACATAATAATCACGCGTTGGATTCAACATCAAACACAATTTTATATATGTTTGTTCATAACTGCTTTCTGCATAGGATGTGTATTTCATGTTCTGTTTCAGTGTTTTGCTAATTAAAAAATGTCTATCCTAACAAACTTCATTTTGTGGGGACATGCCCTCATCTATTTTTCCTTTTCACTTATAATTCCTTACTGCCAACGTAGAATATTGTAGCATAAGCACATTTCAAGTAAATGTACAATGAATTTTCTACGTTTGCAGTACCAGCAGACTTTCTGTTTAAAAAGTACAACGCAACAGCTGAGAATTTCTTTCCACATTCAAAATAACATATGGAAATAGCAAACAGCTCCCTCTCGCGTGCACAGGCAGCCGCGTATCTATGGGTAATACCATTTCAGTGCAGAAAAAACCTGCTGTAATACCGACCTGCCGAATCGGCCAGACCACGTGACGTGTCTACCCCCTTAAGTGGAAAGTGGAGTATAAAGAAGCAAGTGAAAAAGGAGCGTATATGGCCAGACGCGCTCCGCAGCCAACGCAACTCGAACTACACTTGCGTCACTTTTGATATATGTACATACATACGCCTTGCTTTACAAATTAGTTCGAGCAATAATTCGAAGAGTATATTTGTATATACAAATTACACAATTTAAGATTGTTAACTTGTAACTTTACGTATAGCTTTCAGAACAACCATGTCTGCTTTCTTATCCATATGTATATGTATAGGTATAATAGTAAAAAAGCTCCAGCATGTTAAAAAGCTTAGTAAGGAAATCACACTAATAGCACAAGTACATGCGCGACAAACTTTTTATGAGAGAATTAATAAATTACCCTGTACATCCAAAGAATTTTCTGTGAATTACCGCAGCCGAGTTGAAAATTCTTAATTAAAGTTCAAGTTCCAGTCGTGGCAGCCTATTCAGTCCTCCCTAATTTTTCTCCAATTCTCTTTTTATTGGAACCAATTCCCCTTTCGGCAAGAAACTTAAAAATTTCATCAGAGTGGGAGTCTTTAAGCTTTCACGTAAAACAAGAAAGAAAAGGGAGGGAAGAAACGTCTGTCTACTATAAGGAAACTGATCAACGAGGTCGATAGATTCACGATTTCTTTCAATAAGAATTTCTCGATTCACGAGTTGCCGCAAACTCGGAAATAGTTCATCGATTCTTCATTCTCGGGGAAAGAGATTGCAAATGGAAAACGGTAACGCATCTCTGAGTTAATTTTGTGGGAGCTTGTGGATTCGGGGAAGAGGGTGCGCGTCTCTCGCTTAAGTTCCAAGTGGTTTCCAAGTATCTGACGGTCGAAAGTATAGGCTTTCACCATCCACAACACCTGCCTCGGTTTCGTTGATTGAAGAGCTTCGTTAACCAAACGTGTAATTAAGACCGAGCCAGGCATACTTTCGTGCCACGGGATCGTCAGGAACGACAAAATCAATTCTGCAAACGCATTGGGGTATACAGCTGCAATATCATTTCCAGATTTTACGACATCTTTGCACTGGTATAGAGAGAGTGGACCATAAATGGACTGCGAATGTTGACACACTTAAAGTGTGTCAAAATATGCAAATATAAAGAAATGTACCATAGGTTTTTGCAGAAAATTATATTTAATGATTAAGCAATTTAACAGTTTAATAAATTACAAATACTTAATAAGAATTGTAAATTAATCACGCGTTCGTGTCTTTACAGCACTTCGTTGCTTTCCCAACTCCTCTTTTCTATTATTTTACGTCACCGGTTACCAAACGAAAGTATGTACGCTATCACGCACGCCAGCTCTCACTCACTTAAACTAACAAATTAATATTTAATGAATTATAATATTCACGAAATATTTAAATTTTTCCTATAATACCAACATATACACGAAATACAGTGTGCTAAAAAAGGAGTTCCAGGCTTACATATATGGTAGATAGTAGGGGAGACTGGGGTAAAACCGGGACGCTGAGAATAAAATGTAAAAACTGTGATATTAATCAAATAAAAAAGAAATTGAAATTATGATTCATTAAAAGAATCTCTTCTACCTTTTTAGGAAAAAGGAAAATGTAGGAAAGTAGCGATTTTAAATATACTTTGCATATACGATTTTGACCCATAGCCTGGATCAAACCGGATACCGTGCCCGGTAGGTAGTACGCCTTAGCATCTGTGGCAACTAATATTCATCGAATACTTTCGACCCGCAAGCAGGGCAACATCATGGGCCCATCCAGAGTAATTTATACAATGCACCCAAGCTTCGTTCAATTTTGACGTTCCAGTCAGTAGTTGTGAAGTTTTAAAATGTTGGAAATTGGATCATGGCACTCAAAAGCACAAAAAACTACATAACCCTAGCATGTGGCCTAGATATGTGGCTGCAACGAAGTCAGAAAATTTAAAACCCTTCTAAAAATAATAATAGGCCCCGATTTTACCCAGGTACCCGGTTTTGGTCGCGTCTCTCCTACTTGCCAAGCTGACTAAATAGACGTTGATAAACATATTTCCATTTTCAAATAATTTTTTCTCTGATAATTCTAGGAATATTCATCATTTTAATTGGTGCTGTTTAATGTGATTCATAGTTATTAGATTCTTGCCCAATTTATACACGTTTCACACGTTTATTTGTACTAAAAAATTCTTAGAATAGATTCTAGAATTTTTTAAGTAGTTAAATTCCACGTCTGTTCAACTTTGAGACTGAGAAGGACAGAATGGTGTAAACTGGGCAAGAATTTATCAGTCTGTAGTATCATATACAGTAGGCCGTCCCGAAAAAAATGAAAATGATTGTAGCGTTAGAGCTTAGTGCGGGAAAGTTGTGTCCTGGGATGCATGACAACTGTGGAAAATTTCAACCCTGTGAGTTAATATCTTCTGTTCCGGCAAGAGCCTTGAAATTTCGAAATTTTAGTAAAAAGTATACAAATGGTCTTGCAGCCTATCGCCCACCCTATGCCATCAGAATGACTCAGAAGAACTCACCACGTGATGGTGGCTGCATGTAGAGTTCCTCCCTAACCCACCCTAACCTTGTGGACTAGAAGGCGAAATTTATAGACTTGATGAAGTGGAAACATGAGATTTGTACTGAAAGGCGGGCATACGACTGCACAAGTCAAGAGTGGCCCGAATGAAGCCATTGCGTCGACTTCAATTACTTTGCTAGATCCCTCTCTCACGAGCTTCACTATACGCTCCATAGCCTAAGTGTGGCAAAGGTATGCCTCGAAGTCCCATTATTTTGGGATCTCTCCCTCCTCAAGCATTTTTTTTCTGGGAGATGGTTTCAACAGAGTCCAGTATAGGTGGTAAAGTTATTGGACATCTGTCCCAAATAATCAAGTCGGCATAATCGGTATCATCAAAATTCAACGAAGCTGGAGAACGGTTTCGGATTTCTACCGACTTTTGTTTCTCACGTTCTGCCA
This sequence comes from Andrena bucephala, assembly GCA_947577245.1. Taxonomy (NCBI): domain Eukaryota; kingdom Metazoa; phylum Arthropoda; class Insecta; order Hymenoptera; family Andrenidae; genus Andrena; species Andrena bucephala. The sequence continues at coordinate 64,837,649 of OX387717.1, forward strand.
GCACTTTACACACATCAAGTTCTCTGATATCTGTCATCGACAGTTGTCTCTGTCATCAGTTAACATAGACAAAAGTATGTTTTCTAATAAGGCGAAGTTTGCATTATCTGAAATTACCTTATTAATGATTGACCTGTATTTCTTGGTTAAATAACGTGAGGATTGTTTTAATATAATATAGTATAATATAATATGACATAATATAATATAATATATTTGACTATGTTAACTAATGACAGAGACAACATAAAAAAACTTGTTGTGCGTAGCGTGCTGGCAGAACCTCAAAAACTAAAGTCGGTAGAAATCAGAAAATGTTCTTCAGCTTCCTTGAATTGTGATGCTACCGATTATTACGAATTGATCAATTGGGGGCGAATGTCCAATAACTTCACCATCTATACTTGACTCTGTTGAAATCATCTCCCTGAAAAAGATGCTGTAGCAGGGAGAGATCCCCAAATCATGGAACTTCGAGGCATGCCCTTGCCACATTTAGGCTATAGAGCGTATGGTAAAGCTCGTAACAGATGCATCCAGCAAAGTAATTGCAGTCGACGCAAGGGATGGCTTCATTCGGGCCACACTTGACTCCTGCAGTCATATGCCCGCCTTTCAGTAGAAATCTCATGTTTACACTTCATCAAGTCTATAAACCCATCTTCGAGTCTCCTTTCGCGATTAGGATATTTGTATGAAATTTCGCCTTCTAATCCACAAGGTTGGGTGGTTACGGTGAGCTAGGGAAGAACTCCACATGCAGCCACCGTCACGTGGTGAGTTCTTCTGAGTCATTCTGTTCTCATAGGGTGGGCGACAGGCTGCAAGGCCATTTTTATACTTTTTACTCAAATTTCGAAATTTCAAAGCTCTTGCCGGAACAGAAGATATTAACTCAGAGGGCTGAAATTTTCCACAGTTGTTATTCATCCCATGACACAACTTTCCCGCACTAAGGCATAACGCTACAATCATTTTCATTTTTTTCGGGACGGCCTAATATACAGATATCATAATGACTAATCAGAGACCCATTTGGTTTAATCACGTATTTATTTAGTTATGAATATCTGACAATCAGTGGCTTTTGCTCTCACACGCCTTAATTTAATATCTACTGTATTACTCAGTACCCAATAATCTATCCAATTGTACAATGAAGCTTATATCTTGATATAAAAACATGATATGTATTTCCCTGAATACCACATGACTTTTACTTGAAATTTTTTCTCACAAATTAAATAGTTTAAGGTCATCAAATTGAATGAACCATTTGCATAGGTATGCTCAAATCTTCTCCTCAAATTTACACAATTTCGCATATTAATTTATTTGCAGGTTCGTTCAGAATATTTCAAATGCCAATAGGATCGTTTTCCCTGCATCTTATTTGATACAATTTGTTATATTATCTACAGACTTTTTTATCGGTTTGCGCAAAAGACAGACATTAAACTATTGTGTATGAAATGTACGTTCATTCTAACTCGATGATATGTTGCAAAAATTACTGTCTCATTTGTTGGAAAACAATTGCATTTTTGTAATATATTCAATAATTCTTCACAATTTATTTTCGAAAGTGTTCGTATACCAGAAAAATAAAAGTCTAAAGGGGAAGTATCATATGAATGAGGGGATTGTTTATAAAATCACGATTACATATTGGTATTTTTATTCCTCTTATAAATGTGGAAGCTAAGACATCTTAGATTAAGAAGATAAATGGATATTTATCTCTTAAAATATACTTTCAGTTTTTACTCTGTAAAGATACATATTTCGTATTTCATTTTTGTTGACTTATTTAACTAATTATAAGGAACTATGTGATCTTGAAATAATTCGCCTTTAATTTTTCAACTAAAGACAATTGAATCAAAGTAAACGGAGAACGTTGTACAGTTAGTTACAAAAACAAGGATGGCGAAAAAACATACACTTTGCTGTGTGATAACAGGCAACGATCTAGAATAGTTCTGCCTTCAACTGTATAATTCACTTAAGGGAAGGTTCTGGCATTCGACCGATAACACGTTTCCTTTCACGAAACGTGACCCGAAAGAGAAAAATAGAGCAGAAGGTATCCCAATGGGGGAAAGAATTGTTCTAAATGAAAGCGATTAAAGCGTTCAACAAAGCCACGCCGCCGGCGATAGAGAGTAATTCGTTCGTTTCTCCACTGTAACCGGTCAGAGTGGCGAATCCGTTACGAAAGTTTAATTAAACCCCGACACGAGGAGTTAGCCACTGTCTGCCTTCGACAGCGTTGACCCTACATACATATGCGCTCTTATTACAATTTTCTCCGTTTAGTAAATCAGAATAACCAAAATGATTGTTTATTCTACAGCAAAATTCCATGTATGCTACAAACATTTTGATTTACTAAAAATTAATACGAAAACATTTACCCCCCTGGAGTATGGATAAAAGTGTTACTTCTAAACTGTAAAATCAACCTGCCAACTCGTTTATTTCCAGTACTATTAATCTATATTGAAAATATTAAAAATGCTATTTTATAAGGGAGTAATTTAAAAGGTTAAATATCACTGATTCCTTTGCTTTCAAGGCACGGAGAGAAAAGGAGCTTTCAAGAAGTTTATTGCAAGTTAAAGCCCGTTATGGCGAAAAAGGGAAGAAGGTGGAATTTTAACAAACAAGTGCTTCACATCATTAGGGTTTAACTTATAAGACAGAATGGTTTACTGCAATCCAGGTTGCACCTCTTTTGGGAAAGGTACTCGTCTTTGAGTTTCTGTCTAAGCAGAATATTTTATAACCATCAAAACCACGTTCTGCAGAAGAGGTTCCAGAAGGGAACCACGTTATGTCTGTACATAGATTAAGTGTATGTGAAGCGCAAAGAGTTTCATTTGAAAGCTTTTAACGTTTTAATAATAGATTAATGGGTGTTTGAAGTTTGAAACGCTTTTTTACAATACTCATTGGTGAATCAAATCTAATAGATGAAGTCTTTGTTAAATGGTACGAGACTCGATAATTTTGACTAGGCCTTTATAATTATTTTTATAGTTTAAATAGATATACGCGAATGATACACACGGCATTCGAAAAATTAAATGTCATTGGTTGATAAGAACGAGAGTAAATTTTATTATAAAAATTTAAATCGCAGATTAGACACGATGCCACGCGCCAAGTACAAAACTGGCTTTCATACTGAAGTATTCGATTTTTCAAGTACACCTATTTATTATTTATAGTACTCGAGAATAAATACAACATGAACAAGACAACAAGAAGCTCGTACCAAGTACAAGTACAAGTACCAAGTACCTCGAAGCAAGTACTCGTATACCTAAAAACAAGAAGCTTTCGCGAACATGCGTCCGCATAAATTTATTTTTTGCATCGTATCAACGGCTCGGAGCGATATCGAGAAAACATTCCCGTTTATTTATCATCGCCTCTCAATGCAAATTACATTTCACGGAAACTGTATTCCGCACGCATTCGTACTGGCATTCAGACGTAACTAGGGATTGCAAATTTACCGACTTTTTCAATTGCCGGTAATTCGGTAAAATTTTCAATCAAAACCGGTTTTCCGGTAATTAACTGGTATTTTTTAAAGGTATTGAAAATATAAGACTAAGCATTACAAAAATCTTTTCTTGAACTCTAATCGAGCATTATAAAAAATATAGGTATGTAAATAAAACTATTCTGAACATAAAATATAAAATAATATGACACAAAATAGATATATTTGTATAACCATTGACAATACTTATTAATATGGATCTTCACCAGGAAAGCAATGAAAAGAATGTTAACTTAAATACATAAGTAAATATTTTTTATTTAACAATTCTTTTTAACAAATAAGCGCGCAAAAACATAATTTGTATAAACTTTTGTTTCCTGATCGCGACCTAATTTTTGTACAAAATAATCCAGCCACGGATAAAGCGGCCTCAGATTCTACACTTGATGGCCGTGTAGTCATTAAGAAATCATATGTCATTTGTATATATTTTCTCCTTACTTTTTCTACTTCAAAATGCGTCCATTTTTTTGATGCCGTGATTAGAATTTTTAATTTTCTTTTGGATCAGAGCTCGCGAAATATTTAAATATTTTTAAGAAAAATGTATTTAATGCAATTTCATTAATGCAAATTCAATAAAATTCATTAGGGGATTAGAAAGATTTATTTAATGAATTTAAACCGATTTTCTTTTCTTTTTACAAAGCCCCTTTTTTGAGGATGCCAGGGCCCCTTGGCCACCCTCTGGACGCGCCACTGGCCGAGTTATCTGATATAGTTCGATGTACGTAAACGAAGATATTGATTGAATTTTAATCAACGATCCTCGATTCATTGACGTGGTAACACTGGTTGCAATCATCAAATAAATAGTGCAGCCAATAAAGTACTCATTAAATGGACACGTTACACTGATGAAGAAATGAAATTGAACATAATCTAGCAACCTCCTAAACTAAAATAAGAAAATAAATTACCGCCATATGGGATGGGATTGTGTCACTTTTTTAATTTTCTTCTGAATATTTTAAAATCGATTCTGATTTTTGTATTGTAGACCATACTCATAGCAAGATACAGTCTTTAGCTTTCATCTCATCAAATTTTTTTTGATTATCTATAGTCAGTATGCCACAAAATTGGAAAATGTTTGGCAAAATCTGCCCCCCTTGACTTTGTATTTTACCCCCAGCCTTAAATATTTTAACTAATATTTTGTAATAGGATCTGGTCCCTTGTCAGACTAATTTCAATATGTACAACAATGCCACAGTGAAGTAACTAGGACAACTGTTCAAAAGGATGTTATATAGGAGACACAAATGGGACTTAAACAAATGGAAGCTTCAATTTACGCTAAAACAAGTTATTTATATACATATATCCAATAGAAATGGAGGGATATTCAAAAACACCATTTTTAAATGATTATATTCAGCTTCGATTCTCTGTTTTGTTTCTTGTATGTTTGGTTCAAATCTAGAAACTAAATTTTAACCCAGTTACACCGATCCAATAGTCTTGAAACTTTGCAGGTGTACGTAGTTTGGATGACAATACCAAATTATGCAAAAAAAAACCCGAGGGGCGAAAAAATTAATCAGTTATCAATAAATATAACCCATAACCACAAATCCAATCGACTTGAAATCAGCCACTCGCGTTCTTTACGAAAACAATAAAAATCCGCTGTGTTCGGCTCGCTAGTCCGCATCGCGATTTCAAACTATCGCGGTTCCTGTCATGGAGCGAAATCGGTCGACGATGTATCGGTCGACAGTGTAGGTATATGGAGGTCGCGTACGAGGGAATATACAGTTAGTAAAAAAAAGTAATTGGACACTTTTTAAAATCGCATGACTTTTTTAGAATTGATCCAAACGACACGAGTTTTTTTTTAGAAGCTAGCGGTATTAGTTTGCTGAGTGACGTGTTTCATGGTTTTGAAAAAAAATGCAACTGATCGGAATAGGAAAATTATTTGTCGGAATAACAAAATAGTAAAGGTCGTTTTTAAACTTTTTGTGTAAGCCTGTAATGAAAATTCAAAAACCCCGTTTGCAGAATGAAGTAAGTTATATACGTGCCTAAAATTTCATCAAAATCTACAAAATCTACTTCAATCTACTAACGGGTTTTTTGAATTTTCATTACAGGGTCACAAAAAATCCCCACAAAAAAACACCTTTAGTATTTTTTTTGTTATTTCAACCAATTGCATTTTTTTCAAAACTACGAAACATGTTACTTAATAAGCTAATCCTTCTAGCTTCTCAAAAAAACTCATGCCGTTTGGATCAATTCTAAAAAGTTACGCGATTTTAAAAAGTGTCTAAATACTTTTTTTACTAACTGTGTGCAAACATGAACAATGTGATATAAGTAATTAATACAATCACTTAGCACTATAGAGTTTAAGCGAACTGTTAAACTGTATACAGCAATAAAAGATATTGTTAAAGAAGTCTGAGCTGCAAAATGTAAATAAAAAAAAATTATGTTAAACAATTATATTAAAAATGCACTAAAATCTAATTCTTTTCTTGTTCGACAATTTCGATGGTGTTTTTTCACTTCAAATAAAATCGTGGAGCAGGATATTTCAGAGCAGAATATGAATCAATTTAATACAGCATCAAGCGTCGAAACGAATTTATTATAAGACATCCTGCTCCACGATTTTGTTTAAGGGCATCCGCCGGTCAAAAAATCGATTTTTTTTTGCATATTTTCATTCAACATCTAAAAAATGTTTAGTTAAAATTTTGTATCGAAGTTCGTAATGGTACTGTGGGATGTGAACTGTTGCGTGCGAGTGTGCGTGTGCGTGTGTGCGTGTGCGTGTATGCGTGAACGGCGAGCGCTCGGAGGGACGCTCCCAAAACATCCCGTTGCTAGGCGTGTGGCGTGTGCCTCGAGGATTCGAAGCGTTCCGAAAGTTTCGCGAATCTTCGACATGCGTCGAGAAGTCGCGACAAATGCGAATCGCGAGCGGACGATAGAGGAGGAGCGCCCGGCGGCGACGCGCTCTCTTGTGTTTAGGCTGGCTTGCCGTGTGGAAACGCGAGGACGTGGCGTCTAACCTTTTCTCACAGATTATACCTCTTACTTCTGACAAGTGTATTTATTTGCTGCCCTAAACCTTCCTATCAGATCCCACAAATCTGGGGGCTCGTCCGGGATGTGATAGAGTCTAACCTGGGCAGTAATCGCGAGTGCGTGTGAAGTCGTGAAGCCACGTGGTGTGATCGGCGACCGCGATCGAAAGTGCCGATGAGCGTGAAGAAATTGAAAGTCGTACAATTAAAAGAACGATTGGGAGCGTTGAATCTGAAAACGAGTGGATCGCGAACGGAATTGCTGGCGAGACTAATGAACGCCACTGGAGACACGCGGGGTGTTGCCGACCAGAGTGACGCGAAAATTGTCGTAGACGAGTGTGACACGCGAAGTGTACCTAACGAGAGAGACGCGCAAATTACAGCTAGCGGTGGCGAAACGGTCGCCATGAATAACCAACCTGAAGCCACGGACACCCAGAGGGAAATAGCCCTTCTTAGAAGAGAAAAGGAAGTGGCCGAGCACGCGCTGGAAGTTGCGAGACGCGAAATGGAGGTCATGCGACGATTGCAACAGTTGACAGTGACGGCCCAGTCCGTACCACAGCCAGTGAACCAAGGGCAGAAGATCTCGGAGATGGCGGAACTGTTAGGTTACTTCGACGGAAGCGGCAGCCAGTTCGAACAGTGGGAGAATAGGCTAAGACTGTTGCAGACGACGTACGAGTTGTCACCAGAATCCTGCAAAATTTTTGTTGGGATGCGACTGAAGGGGAGAGCCCTCGAGTGGTTCCATTCAAAGCCCAGCTTCATACAGATGCCTGTCGACGAATTTTTACTGGAACTACGAGGAATGTTTTATCACCGACCAGGCAAAGCGATGAGGCGAAAAACATGTGAAGAACTAATGTGGAAGAAGGGCGAATCATTCAAAGAGTATTTCCACGAAAAAGTGATACTTCCAAACAATGTACCGGTAGAGGAGGACGAAATACTGGATTGCGTCATCGACGGAATTCCGGACCCAGTGTTAAGGGACCAGGCACACATGCAACGGTTCAAAACTAACGCGGCCCTCCTGGAAGCATTCGAAACTGTTCGGTGGCGGGGAAAGAGCAACGTGGGGAGCGGCGACAGAGGCGACAAGGGCGACAGGCGAGGCTCCAGAGAGGAGAACGGCGAACAGCGAACGGGGGAGAGTCCGCGGCGAGCGAGCGGCCCTGCGTCGTGGTGTCGCAGCTGCGGGTTGAGGGACCATTTAGCAGGAGCCTGCCCAACGAGGGACAAGGGCACCAAATGCTTCGAGTGCCAAGGATATGGACACATCGCGATGAACTGCCCGCAGAGGAAACCAGCGACGAAGGACAGCTGCAGCGTTTCCCAGTCAGGCGGCAAAAAGTATTCGAAGGAGGTAACCCTCGGCGGCGTAAAGGTAGTGGCGTTAATTGACACGGGAAGCGATTTAAGTTTGATGCGTGCGGAAACATACGTTCGGATAGGCGCTCCGCGTTTGAAACGAAACGAACTGCGTTTTCATGGCGTCGGTTCCGAAAATAACAAAACGTTAGGCGAATTGAGAACGAATGTCGATATCGACGGGCAAGCATATCCAATCACGACGCACGTGATCTCGGATCGGCTGACGAGTACCGAACTACTGATAGGCGCCGATTTTATCCAGACTGTAGAGCTGCGGCTAAGCGGTGGCGATATCTCGATTTCTAGACGCGAAGTAAGCGAAGTCGCGTCGTGTGATAGCGTTCCGGAAACATCCCAAATTCCCATTCACGAGATTTTCGAGGTAGATACGTCCTACATTGCCAATCCGGGCCATCAGCTAGAGATAGAACAGGCAATACAAAATTATGTACCGGCGAAAACCTGTAAAGTAAATATGTCCATGGATATAATTGTCAAAGATGAGAAGCCGGTGTACCAGCGCGCGAGACGATTGGCACCCGCGGAAAGAGATGAAGTGAATGCACAAATTCACACTTGGTTAGACGAGAGCATCATACAACCCTCCTTGTCCGAACATACTAGTCCCGTGGTGCTAGTGCAAAACGAAGGTAAAAAGAAAAGGCTGTGTATTGACTTCCGGTTGATGAATAAAAAAATTGTCCGTGACCGTTTTCCGCTACCATTGATAGAGGACCAAATAGACAAATTACAAGGGGCGAAAGTTTTCAGTACTCTAGATTTGAGGAATGGCTTCTTTCATGTGGGTGTTAGTGAGGGCAGTCGAAAATACACTTCTTTTATCGTGCCCGACGGACAATACGAGTTTTTGCGCGTTCCATTTGGTTTAGCAAATTCACCGGCCGTTTTTCAAAGATTTATTGATACGGTATTCCGGGATTTGATAGCCTTAGGTGTCGTGTTGACGTACCTTGATGATCTAATCATACCGTCGGTTGATTGCGAATCTGGACTAGAGAAATTAAAATTAGTGTTGGACACAGCAGCACAATCGGGACTGATAATTAATTGGGAAAAGTGCCGATTCTTGCAAACGCGCGTTGAGTTCTTGGGACATATCATCGAAGACGGTAATATACGGCCGTCGGAGCGCAAAACTTTGGCTGTCCTGCAATTTCCAGAGCCGCGTACGGTCAGACAAATACAAAGTTTCCTAGGTTTGACCGGGTATTTTCGTAAATTTATATCGCACTATTCATTAATTGCCAGACCGTTAACGGAGCTTCTTAAAGGAAATGTCGATCTTCGTATCGGAGAACAGGAATTATCCGCGTTCAATCGACTAAAAATGATTTTAAGTAAGGAACCGGTACTCCGGTTGTACAAGATAGGCGCGGAAACGGAGTTGCACACCGATGCATCGATGCATGGTTATGGAGCAGTGTTGATGCAGCGAAATAGCGTCGATCAAAAGTTTCACCCCGTATACTATGCCAGTGGAAAGACAACCTCGGCGGAGGAAAAGTACAGCAGCTATGAGCTGGAAATCCTAGCGATAGTCCGCGCGCTGAAACGATTCAGAGTGTACCTACTGGGCATACGTTTTAAGATAGTCGCGGATTGTAAAGCCCTTACTCTTACAATGCGCAAAAAAGATCTTTGCCTCAGGGTGGCACGTTGGGCACTGTTTCTCGAAGACTTCGAATACGAAATCGAGCACCGGCCGGGAACTGGTATGCGCCACGTCGATGCTTTGAGTCGTAACCCATTACTGACGTGCATGCGGATTGATTGTAGCAATGCATTAACGGTGCAGCTCCGTAGAGCGCAACACGAGGACACCGACGTGGCGAAAATTATAGAACTCGCGAAACAGGGAAAGGCCGATTCCTACTCAATGAGATCAGATTTGTTGTTCAAAGAAATTGATAGCCAGTTAAAATTAGTGCTGCCAAAACTAATGCAGTCACAAATAGTTCGTCTTGCGCATGAGAGAGGCCATTTTTCAGTGGCAAAAACCGAGGCATTACTGAAGCGGGAGTATTATATTCCCAATGCGAAATCAAAAATTGAGAAAATAGTACGTAATTGTATTGTGTGTATCTTAGCGGAGAGAAAGAGCGGTAAACAAGAAGGCCTGTTAAATCCATTGGAGAAAGGGGAAATACCTTTAGACACATACCATGTTGACCACGTCGGACCCCTTCCTTCAACAAAAAAAAGTACAAGCATATACTTGTCGTGATCGATGCGTTTACCAAATTTGTATGGTTGTACGCGACGAAGACCACGAATGCGAAGGAGGTGGTTGGCAGACTGAGCAAACAGTCAGCCGTTTTTTGTAATCCGCGACGGCTCATTACGGATAGAGGGACAGCGTTTACCTGACACGAATTCGCGGAGTATTGTGCTTGGGAAAATATAGAACACAAGCTGATTACGACCGGAATTCCGCGGGCTAACGGACAAGTCGAGCGTGTGAATCGAACGCTGATACCACTCCTAACAAAACTTGCGCACCCTAAGCGGGAAGAATGGCACCGTTTTCTAGAGACAGCACAGATGTGTTTAAATACCACCGTGCAGCGGAGCGTGGGCACTTCGCCGTTTCACCTGCTGTTCGGAACTTACCCACGTCTACGCGAAAATCACGAAGTTAGAGAGTTACTAGAAAAGGAGTGGATTTCGGGGTTCCAGGACGGGCGGGATGAACTTCGAGCTCAAGCTAAGGAATGTATCGAGAAAGTACAACGCGAAAATGCAAAAAACCTTCCTATCAGATCCCACAGTACAGATTTTATAGGCAGTTCAGTGGGATCACCAGTGTGACGGTCTTTAAATAGTTGCGTTTTTGAAGATGGATTGTGAAGCAGGTATAATAGACAGAAATGTGATTTTTCTTTAAATTAATAATACATTTATTGATCTAAAAAAAGAATCAATTTTATTTTCATCGAAAAAATGCATGGAAAATAGGGCGCTCATGTGCAAATCTCCGTCGCTATAGAGTATAGACGAACGCGCTCGGCGTCAAACTTTAAGTACGTTTTTTTTCGGAACCATTTTTCACGCACTGTCGCCACGATAAAAAATACAATTCTTAACCGAAACTAAAAATTCAAACTGGATTCTACTCGCAATTACACTGGCTTCCGCGCTACCCTATATTGCGAATTTTCATACACTCAATTTTTTTTACGTAACATTTTTGTGCGAAAAAACCCATGTTTCGGGGACTCTACCGTTTAAACATTTGGCAATCATCGCCCAGTTGTTTCTTAACACTGCCTGAAGGTAGCGCGATAACAGCACATGTGTAATTAAGGAATATCTTTGGTTTTTTGATTTATGGATGATCCTGACTAAAGTTATCGTGGCGCCAGTGCAAGCCAGTTTTTTACAACGATGCAGCACGCAATGCATATCACAGACAGGGTTAAGCAAAAATGAAATAAAAAAATTGTTTTGTACTCTACATTTGTAACAGAATAAAGTAAAAACAGTTTTAGACCCATACATTACCTATATACTATTTTCTAGAAAAAATCATAAATGTTACCTATGTTTTCGCGAGATTTGACCGGTGGATGCCCTTAAAGTGCAAAAACACCATCGAAATCATAGTACCAAAAAATAATTATTTTTTAGTTTTTAGTGCATTTTTGATAAACTCGTTTAACATAAATTTGGTTTTTATATATTTTCTTATTCATAATGTAACTCCTGGTTGCACAAACTGCATGAGATGAAACTTTGTTTCTGTAAGGTTTTTTAAAGGACCTTTTGTGACCTTGAAGGACTTATTGTTATTTGTAGTTGAATTCGTCTTTGAAGTGGTTATCTGGTACCGACAAATGAAGTATAGCATTCTATTTAAATAATCTAAGTTGACTTTCATATCTCATTAATCCCTGCCAACAGAATAAAACTATTGGTACTATGCGCGTATCCCCACAAAACTATATAAGTTTTTTAGGAAACATTTTTATGAAATTTGAAATATAGCTGAAATATTTCAGATAATACAATTAGGTGGAACACCCTGTATATATATATATATAGTAGATGCCGTATCTAAATAATATATTTCCTTTCATTACTAGAAATGTTGTCTGCATCTACAACAGTCATAAAGAAAAAGTTTAAGTTGTGAACGGTAACAAAAATAAGATAGTTCCAGTCTAAAGAATTATATCCTAAAATTGATATTCCACCGCTATTGATTTACCCCTACTTGTGTTATTCTTTCTGAAATATAGAATACTCATCATGACGATATTGAGTGGTCCACTATCCAAAAATCCCTCTATCTATCCAAACGACTATGTCGCCCTATTAATACAGAATACAGATAGGTACTGAAGACTTTACTGTAATTAAAAATAGTCCGAAAAAGGTGGTATTTGTTTTGTACTACTTTTGATTACAAAAGATTTGTCCATCCAACCGCGAATATCTAATAAAAAATATATAAATTCATATTTTCATTAGCGTGGGCGTGTGTTCAAAGTGCTTGATCGATTCGACTCGAAACATTTTTCGCCAAACCTTGCGTCACTCAAAGTGCTGTTACATTAGTATAGAAGCTAAAATGGAGACGGTGCAGCGCGCTAGGTCTGATGATCCGTGAGGCAATTAACATCCTCTCCCACCTGTTCACCACGTTTCACGTTTCCGGTCAACGATCGTGATCCGCCCAGGGCTATCTCTTAAGCGCACCTGAGACACGCAGAGGTCTCCGTCACCGGGGAGAAGTTTCAGTTGAGTGTGAACGGACGTGCAAACTAGCCAGGAGCGTAATTAACCTGTCGATGTCGGCGCTGTCCAACCAGCGAAAGAAATTATGAAATTAGTTTAACATTTTGCCGCCGGCGAAAGACTGCGTGTAATGACCGTGTGGGAAAATCTAACGCTTCCCCTCAACTTGTTAGCTCGTTTACCATGGTTAACTTTTCGTATTAGAAACCTATACCTAGTGGAACAGAATTCATAACTGCTGGACGATGACGGATTTCTAGTCTACGCTATTTTTTCATCGCAATCTAACGAAAGTTGATGACTTTTTTTTAAGGTCAAGAAATTCATTTTGGAATGACGTTCATAATTTTTATGCCGTTTTCTGATATACATACATCGAAAATGTACAGAGTCTTTTGTTATTGGTAGTACCGGAGATGTGATTCTTTACGAATGGGTGCATGAGTATTAGGACGATCCTTAGCTGTATGTGACGTGTTTTTTGTCCAATTGTCTTGGTCCCGCAAAAAAATAGTACCTATGTGTGAAAAAGGGGCTTGATCGAATAATATTCCCTAAGACCCCTGAAGTTGTAAAACGTGGTGTAGAACATGTAAAAAACCGAAAGTAAGGTAAATGTCCCAATACCTGGACACGTCCCAGTACTTGAACACCAGTCCAATTAATACTAATTATTACATTTAATATTCACTTTATCCATAAAAGAACTATTTTATTCAATTACTCAAATATGTATATAAAATATATTCATATACATATTTTTCTTAGTAAACTTGTAACACTCGTAATAAAAATAATTTTTCTCGAACTCTCCAGTTTACACCATTTTAGTGTGATGCCCCACTAAATTTTCGCGCTGTATTATCTCAAGTCTCCCTCACAAACCACTCCGCAACTCCACCAAAATACCTCAACTCAAGTCTTACCCCCTTTATTCCCCAATCACTGGCCGCCTTGGCAATGTACCTTAGCGGTCCCCATTTCAAGATGGTCAGTTATCAAACTCCCTCGACTATTCGCCCTATGAGGCGCGAAATCCCCCCTAATATCTAAATCCAAACAAGTCCCTCGTTCCAAAGCCCTCTTAAATCGAGACCACGTCTCACTCCCCTCTTTGCGACTCACTGAGTCCAAGCCATTCTAACCCTTTTCCTATCAAAACGCCTAAAATCCACCTAATGGGTTGAGTGTTCTCTTATCAATAGCCAAACAGAATCTTGGAAACCTTATTGCGACGCATATTTCACGCATGATTCATAAACATAGTCTAAATATAGACGTACTGTGTATAAAAACCCCGGAAGTCCTACTGTGACTTATTTCTTAAATATGTCAAGGTCACTACCGCGCGTACCCCCGCAACACTCCTGTAACCCATATAAATACGAAGGATCAAGAGGCCAGGACCTCTTTCTTCGACAGAAATCTATCTGCGACAGAACTGTTATATAAAACGTATATCTTTAAAGTGTTAAACATTAACTTCAGTGCTCTACGGCAACTACTGTAAGCCATTATAATTATCTAATATTATTGTGCATATCATCTCCATACTATTTATTACTATTCTTGTCTATCAACGCTTATTGCGATCATATTTCTTTATTATTATTTCATTAATGCTTATTGCGAACATATTATTCTTGTCTATCAACGCTTATTGCGTACATATTATTTTGTATTACTAACGTTAACGCTTACTGCGTTCATAGTGTATTATTTCATTAACGCTTATTTTGTTTATATATCTTTGTCTTATAACCGCTTATTGCGATCATATTTCTTTATTATTATTTCATTAATGCTTATTTTGTTTATATATCTTTGTCTTATAACCGCTTACCGCGATCATATTTCTTTATATTATTAACGATCATTATAAAAGTATTTCATTGTATGATTTATATATTGTACCTCATGTTCATACCTATATTATAATTGTCATAATTCATATTATAAATGTTATGTGCCAATGCTCAAAGTCCCACGTATTATTATTATCTAACGCTATAAACGCTTCAGCAAAGTTAATAAACCGCTTTGTTTTAACCACGCTTCGAATTATTTGTGTTTACCCATTGGTTACGAAAGATCTAAAATCCAAACAAACAAGTTAGTGAAACAGCTGATTCTGTTTCGCGAACGCGAGAACAGTTACCGTGTTTACTAACATACCTTTGCATGGCCAGTGTGCAGCCGCACGTCTAGACGAATTTCTTAGAAATATTACGTGTAACGTTTTGCACCTATGCAACGGTAAATCCAATTAGTGAAACCAAAACAAAGTGCTCTAACGGGAGTCACCACAGGGATCATAACTATTTAAACTTTCCTTGGTCGTTCAGTGCTACGAATCTGGCATTCGTGCCTGCATCCTACTCACTGCAGTGCCACGAATCTGGCATTCGCGCTTGCATTCCCTCAAACATTCAGTGCCACGAATCCTGCATTCGCGCCTGAATTCCTACTTTCTGCAGTGCCACGAATCTGGCATTCGTGCCTGCATCCTACTCACTGCAGTGCCACAAATCTGGCATTCGCGCTTGCATTCCCTCAAACATTCAGTGCCACGAATCCTGCATTCGCGCCTGAATTCCTACTTTCCGCAGTGCCACGAATCTGGCATTCGCGCCTGCATCCTACTCTCCGCAGTGCCACGAATCTGGCATTCGCGCCTGCATCCTACTCTCCACAGTGTCACGAATCTGGCATTCGCGCCTGCATTCCCTTAAACATTCAGTGCCACGAATCCTGCATTCGCACCTGAATCTCTACTTTCCGCAGTGCCACGAATCTGGCATTCGCGCCTGCATCCTACTCTCCGCAGTGTCACGAATCTGGCATTCGCGCCTGCATTCCCTCAAACATTCAGTGCCGCGAATCCTGCATTCGCGCCTGAGTTCCCTCAAATATTACCCCATCTATGCCACAGCCCTAAAGACCTCACCCGGGACGTGACATTAGTATTGCTCTTATCTGATTTGCTAAACAGTCTCTACTTTTTTTTAAGTGAATATTATTAATAATGTTTAGTATATTAGTATAACTAATACAGTTTTAGAAAAATGGTACCTTGTACCCACACAGCACCATAACATTGCAGCAACGTCTCTGCAATATTGCGGTGCAAGATTGCAATGTTGCACCATAACATTGCAGAGACGTTGCAGGTTCAGTCCTATGTCCGCGTTCGCAATATTGCGGGTGTGTATTTTTGCAATGTTGCGGCAGCATTGCAAACATGTAGTCCTGCAACGTTCCGGCAATGATTCTGCAACGAAACTCTTCATAAATATTGCGATGCGAGATTGCAATGGTGCAGCGTATCATTGCAGGGCAGTTGCAGGTTCACTCCTATGTCCGCCTTAGCAATATTGCAGGAGTACATTCCCGCAACGTTTCGGAAATTTTACAGCAATGGTCCTACCGCAACGTTTCAGGCAGTGAGGGACGCGACGAACATCAATGTGTGCAGAATCGTAGTAGTATAACGCCCGTGTGTCTTTTTCTCACAGAAAATATTTTTACCCCAGGGGGATTCGAACCGAGGACCTGTAGAGTCGTAGACGAACACTTTACCGCCGCAGCTACAACTGCTGATTGATAAGATTGCTTACGTATTCGAACTTATACTCCTACCGTGCAAAACTTTAAACTCAAATTATTCAAAAACGAAGGCTCATTTGATAAACCTATTAGGGATTTTTAACACTGTAGGTGCGGACTCTAACTTTAACCCGGTGTCATTTTAGGTTAGGTTGGAAAGTAGTCTTTAGACTAAACCTTTGCATTTATCTTTTCATCTCTCTTTTCTCTTGCTTCATTGTATATACGTGTTTATGCAATAAAGACGTTTAATAATAATAATAATAATAATAATTTCAAACATTAAAATATAGAGTATCTACTCTATCTAAACAAATTAAATTCATTTTCAAATCTCTTCTATAATTTAAATTCATGTACAAACAACTCTCACAATAACACTTTTTTCATATCTTCAACGGCCAATGAGAAATTCTAGCATATCCAGTTAAAGGAAACATGCTGTAGAATCTACTCGATGTCATATTTCAAATTTCGTCAAAGTCATAGTTGCTTCAGAATATTGCTGTACTGTTTCTACAATATTTCCACTACAGTATTGCACGGCAATATGTAGGCAATTTTGCTGGGTCGTTGCCACTGAAACATTGCACATCGATGTGCGCGCAATATTGCCGAAATATTGTAAGATCGTTGCCAGTGGAACATTGCACGTCGATGTGCGCGCAATATTGCCGAAATATTATAGGATCGTTGCCAATGGAACATTGCACGGCAACGTTCTTGCAATATTGCTGCAATATTGTAGGATCATTGCCACTCCAATAATGCACGGCAATATTGTAGGAACGTTCCTACAATATTGCAATGCAACCTGCAACAACGCAATATTGCAGCAACGTTCCTGCAATATAGCTGCAACGAAGTGTGCTGTATGGGTAGTATTATTTTTTGATTGGGAGATTAAAATTAAAGTTCGTATTAGATTTTTATTCGCGTGTCTATCTACTGGTACAGTGAAATCCCGGAACGAACCTACACCTGACCATGTGTGCAAACTGTGAAATAAGTTTTAGTGTGAGGTTAAGTGTTATCGTTGACACAATAATAAAATAATTACTTAACACCTTGACAATTATTACTTTGTATTCTTCGTATTTTATTTTAATGATAATATTTAATTCATGTGTAAAATTCGTGTGTTACACACGAATACACATAACCTTAAAATTAGTCATTCAATAATAGATTCTTTTTACTTAAGTTTGTTTACTGATTTGAATAAATTACTTATACAGGAGAAATATGCCAAAGTAAAAAACCATTGTGTTGTTTTTTATTTATTTAATTTCTCCAGAAAAAATCCCAACTTCATCATGTGTCCAGGTAATGGGACAGTAAAATCGGGACACCGGTACATACTAGTTAAGCTGTCCAGGAATTGGGCCATTGTAAGGACTATGAATTTTCAATATTTTATAAAATTATTCAATCCTACGATATGTGTTTTTTTTAAAATGATAAAGTACACACGATGCCCCATGTAATTGCAAAATCGTTTTTATATAAATCAATTTATATAACTGAAAAATTCTGAAACGTGTGTCCGCCGTACCTTAAATGTCCAGGTATTGGGACATTTACCTTACTGCTCTGCCGCTACTACATGCCCTCTATTTAGCAAAGTTGTCCAGCTACAGTCACAAAAGTATCCACCCACCCGATGCACAGTGTTTCGCGTATATGGGCTTCGGGGCAAAACTCATAACTTCTTAACTAATCAGTTATCGACCTAAGCACCCTAATACTTTTTTAAAGAGAATATAAAGATGCATCGATAAGTGTATAAAAAAGTATGCAGTTCCAGTAAAAAAAATGAGGTAATCTTGATTTTTTATTGCATAAAAAGTTTTTTATTAATTTTTACTTTTGCATTTTGTTGTCAACTAAATACTGACTCACTTTTGTTGGAATTTTTTTTCCATCAGTTTCGCAGAAATACTTGAAAACCGTAGCGATCATTTTACGTATATGGATTTGGGAGACAAATATCATAACTTCGTACGCATTCAAAAATTTTCTTGTATTTGGTTTGTAATTTTCATTACGTAGTACGTAAAACATAAAAAATAACATAAAAATGAAAACATTAATAAAAAAAATTAAATAACAATGTAGATAATAATAAAATGGAAAAATTTGTTTGTCATAGTACATCAGAATCGGACTCGGAACATGTGTCTGGGTTTGTATGTGACGATTCGCAATAATTTGAATCATCTACTATCAAGTATTTTATTATGTCCGCCGGGCGTAGCACGCGCCTGAGCGGTGAAAGTCTTAATGATTTCGGCTATTTTTTCCGCTTCGGGCAAATTCGGGCAGTTGAAATTGACGTTAATATAATGTTCCCTCAATTAATATACAAAAAATCACGGAGGTACTTTTTGGTACTTTTTTTAAAATTCAAGTCAAAGATGATAAACATTTAACATAAAAAATTGGGACAAATTGTTGATATTGCAAAAAAGTTTTTCGACAGCTGGGAAGGTCATATAATACTAAACATAATTTATAAAAATCAAATTAATCAGATAAACATTCGGCAAATAGCACGTCTTTAAACAAACCCACCGAAAATTTGAATAAATATCAAGCATCATTTTTGCCAACAAATTGGTGAATTCAGCAAAAGGTGTCGATAACATTAAAACCTACATTCCATTATTAACATTTGAAGATACAAGAATTTGTGGATCGGACACTTCAGATTCTTGACTTTTGTGCATTACACGAAACACTGTGCGATGTGTATAACACATTTTCCTTACTTAAGTAACGTTAAATTCATAATTATCCATTATAATTTACATTGATACCACCCACCACAGAAATGTTAAAATAAATTTTGCTAGAATAATAGAACAAGATAAGCCCGAATTTTACAGACAATTAGTTCAATCTATGCATAATAGATTAAAGCTTAAAATAAAATCGAAGGAATATTAGAAAAATATTAATTTATTGTAATTACGTGGGTATAAATTAAATATTGAATTTGCCAATTATTTTTTGCGCGATCTTTGCTACTTCCACGGATAATAATACTTTGTTTAAATTAACTGTATACAATTTTTCAATTGAATGCACCTAAAACAGAAGTACCTATATTAATCAAGGTTTATGTTACTGTGAATTACAATGGCGAATTCTGACTTTGAAGTCGATTTAATATGTAAAATATGTTAATATGTTAATATATTACTTTTGTGAGTATAATTGTATCTAGCTGTTCTTTCTTTTCTCGCAGTCATTGGTGTTTAATGTATCTTTCAGAACCCCTACTGCCGAAAATCACTTTATGTCCAAAAATGTGTTAAAATTTTTTTTCCCAGAAAATCGAATTTGAAAATTCATCGGTTACACCCTGCACTTCAATAGGAATCAATTTCATCTTCGAAACCAATTTTATTGAATCTTGAAAATAAAACCACGTTCGAAAAACAGTTATCCGTCTCTTTTTAATTTCAACTGTAGCCTTTCGGATTGACAGGATAGGAAAAACTTTCTGGACAGACAAGATTTATTCGGATTAGGTAGGAATACATGGTTTGGTTGACAGGAAGGGCTACAAATTTCGAAGGTCAGACGTTCCGTCTCGATGCATTTATACAATTTGTCAAGATTCTATTGTGCAGACGGCACTTGACTTTAATCTAATGAGGCGTCCAGGAGTTACTCTGTACTCTCCCGTTCGATTGGCGTCCAGGTATTGTCGCCGAACTCTCCATATCGAACAGGCGTCCAGGAATATTCTCCCGTACTCTCCTCTCTCAACGATTGGGTATTTAAGAAAGGGGCTTTGTACTTTCGTGACTCTACTCTACTGAGGCGTCCAGGAGATACTCTGTACTCTCCCGTTCGGTTGGCGTCCAGGTGTGATCGCTGTACTCTCCATACCGAACTGGCGTCCAGGAATATTCTCCCGTACTCTCCTCTCTTTTCTAATGAGATGCTCTGTACTCTCTCGACCGATAGGCGTCCAGGTATTATCGCCATACTCTGCATATCGGTCGAGCGTCCAGGAACAGACTCTAGTTCCTCCAGCAGGCGTCCAGGTATTATCGCCGAACTCTCCTGCCGGAGTCCCTAAGCTGTCCGAGAGCGGCCGTGTGTCGTACCTCGTCCTCTCTCTCGGAACAGCGAAGAAGGAAATGCCTTTGCGGTCCTCTAATTTATA
This sequence comes from Andrena bucephala, assembly GCA_947577245.1. Lineage (NCBI taxonomy): Eukaryota > Metazoa > Arthropoda > Insecta > Hymenoptera > Andrenidae > Andrena > Andrena bucephala. Next base: position 64,858,191 of record OX387717.1, read on the forward strand.
CCCAATCGTTGCTATACGCGGACGCAGAAATCAACAAACGCGTCGTCAAGCGCGAGCCTCGCGAGACGCGGTCCCGCGCCCGCACGTCTCTCCTCACGGGCGGCCTGCAAGCGTGTTCTCGAAACGTCTAGATGGTCAGCGTTTCTCAAACTTCTTTTTCTGCATGCTACACAACTCATTTTCGCACAAGGATTAATTTCACCTTCAGTTATGGAATATTTACATCTGTATTCTGCCAATTCTTAAACAAATTCCACACGTGTTAGAAGAGTTTTCAAAAGCAAATTATATTGTAAATTTTCGATTTAATCTTTCACGAAGAATCATCTCCTTTCGGGTTGTACCACCATATTAACGAACTACTCTATGTATAAGAAGTCATTCTTTTTAAACGAATAAAATAAATCGCTTTTCCATGATATTCTTCTCCCTTAACTGAGAGAAATACAACTCGTGATAATGTACTTATTAACATAGATAAAACTTGAGGGCAATGTTTCTTCTAGTAAAGGAATAAAATTCTACGCCACCGTTCATTCTTCTACTATTATCCTACAATTGAACTTTCTATGTAAAAGCGGATGCTTCCATGAAACACTAGAGAACCCGAGAATAAGGACGAAGGAACAAGAGTATCCAGTGAAAAGGTTAAACTGAATTTTCCTCAGAGCCTTTTTGGGTAAGTTTCTTCTTTTGAATTTTTTCCCTCAGATAACCTTTATAACGAATAGTAGACTATGAATGGAATAAAACACTGCCTTAGAGACGCTATTTTTTTTAATAAAATGGAGCGCGGTGTGTAATAAACCTTTGTGCACAGAATGGCCAAAGAACTGTGCCAAAATGTTGAATAATTATTTTTTTTATTTATTATTGCGAGTAATAACCCTTTAGTACATTGTATTCAAATGAAACATCATGAGTAGAAAACAGACAAGTAAGCTAATATAAAGATGAAGATTAAAGTACACAAATAGCAGGGAAAACGACACAGAAAAATGAAATTACAATTATAAATATTGCAACTTAATCATCCAGAATACACACAACTGAATTTCTAAACTTAGATCAGGAAGTAGCGAAAAAGTCAATACTATGGGAGTATCTATTTGCGGGCATACACATTCTGTCAACGTAATTGTGTTTACCATATAGAGTGTGATGCCTGTCAATGTGAAAGAGGGGGTAATGCCTCATATCTCAACTTGGGAGGTAGAATTAGAATTGCTCCAGGATTTCAGGGTTATTAATGTGGTTACTTACCAAATTATAAACAAAAACGTAGGATGTAAATATGTTGACATTTTCGAAGCATTAAATTCGTATGGGTGCTCCACTATTTAAAGAGTTAAGCAGTTAGAATTCAGTTAATAGGTCAACTCGTGGGGCATTTATTTCTTCTTGCATCTGAACATTTAAAAACACTATTGACCAGTGCCCCGCAAATAGAGTGTGTTCGACTTTATCGTTCGCTTCTCGGTATCGTTTTCTATATATAAGCACGGTAAGACAAGCCAGTGATCTACGAATCGAGAAGAAAAGTTTGGTTTATCCTAACGTAAATAGCTGCATTACTCCATTACTGGATATATTTAGAAACAAGTTAATTTTTTATTAAACGATTTTATTCAGCTTCGATCCTCTGTTTGTTTGTTTTGTTCAAATATGGAAACTTGATTTTAATACATATCCAACTGTTTAATAGACTTGAAACTTTGCAAGCGTACGTGGTTTGGACGAAAATACAAAATTATGAAGAAAAAAAACAGAGGGGTTCAAAAACTTAGCATGTCATCAATAAATATGATGACCAAGAATCCAAACGACATGAAATCAGGCTATAACCAGAAATCAAATTAATTCAATCGACACGAAATCAGCACATAACCACGAATCAAAACTTAGACACTAAAAAGTAAATAATACAAAAATATCAAAGTTAAGGGGTCATTTTGGTAATTACGCCGCAAAACTCGGCAACATTCAGGATTTTTTTTCTCCGAGAATACAATGAATAAAAATGTCAAACTTTTTTTTCATTGATTAAGCTACTTATAATGTATACGGAACAATTTTTTAATTACACTTTTAATTGTGTTTTTTCAATATTATCTGGAGTTAAAAGTTGCGCCTTTGAAAATACGGCGGGAGTGATTTCAGCTCAAAGACTCATCTGAAACATAAAAACCAACCTGATTCTTAATCGTTATGAGTACCGCTATTGCAGGTGCCAGAATTAGCCACGTAAGTTCAAATTACCTTTTTTTAAAAAAAGGTACAAAAAGTGCGCCAAGTATATAATCCCGTCAAAAAAGAATCCCACTTAAAAACATTGTCGTAAATTAATATCCTATCAAAAAGAATCCCACTTAAAAACATTGTTGTAAATTAATATCCTATCAAAAAGAATCCCACTTAAAAACATTGTAAATTAATAGCTTCACAAAACTAATGATATACAAAATTTGCGCCAATTACAACAATGGCTATTTATACAAAGACAAAAATGTATTTAATAACATTAAGCAGATATATTTTCATAGAAATAAATATTTTTATACGAATAAATTTTTTAATTATTTTACGAAAAAATGATAATTAATTGTCTTGGTTAATAAATAAAACAATATAAAACAAGATAAGACACCATTGAGACAAGAAAGATGTATATAATAATATTAAGCAGATATATTTTCATAGAAATAAATATTTCAATACGAATAAAAATTTTATTTTCAAAATACTTGGCGCAAAATACTTGGTGCATCCCCTTCATTTCTATCCAAGCCTGTGCGTTCCCTTCATTTCTATAAGCTTTACATATAAACTCTAATGTAAAAATAGTTTGCTGGTATAAAAACAATATATTATTTTGTAGAAACATGTGCGAAAAAAGGTGGTGCTCTGTCGAACCTTCTTCAGACAACTTCCAAGTCTGTACGTCTCCTACGTTTCTATAAGCTCTACATAAATAGTCTATTAAAAAATTTTGGCGACTTACCTTGTTAATTGAGACAATAATTCAGTGTCCTAAATGGTGTAGAAACTCGTGACATTTCAAAAATTTTGACAAGTTTCCTTATTTGACACTTCGCAGGTTATGATTGTTTGACACTAGCGAGGTTACGTTTATCTCCACAGATGTGCTCTCTATCTGGCTGTCACGTGACAAAAATTTTTTACGCGATTGGCCGAAAGTGCCGAAACCTTCATCCAATGAAGGACGCGCATATTGGAGACATTTCCTCTCCCTTTCATGTTCCCCTCTTGCCAACACTTGACGTTGACGATGCTTAATTCTTAAGAACGTGAAATTCGTCAAATTGGAACTTTGCATTGAAATATCTCAGCTCATAAGGCACGTAGGACCAAAACAAAGACACTTTTCTTATGTAAATCAAACCCAAGCTATCCATTAAGACCATTCAAAATCTAATCGGATCAGCCGTTATTAAGATTCGATAATCTCAGGGTTTTTGATAGCGGGTCGTGACGTAATAAAGACACTGTGCGTCTCGCGCTGCGCATATAGCTATATACTTGGCGCGAGACACTGCCGTGTCTCTTGATGTAACCAAATTGCACGCATTCAAACTTCAAATAAAAATGGAAAATTTCGAGAGATGAAGTTTAAATGCGCGCAATTTTGTTAAATTTTGACTTACGTGGCTAATTCTGGCACCTGCAATAGCGGTACTCATAACGATTAAGAATCAGGTTGGTTTTTATGTTTCAGATGAGTCTTTGAGCTGAAATCACTCCCGCCGTATTTTCAAAGGCGCAACTTTTAACTCCAGATAATATTGAAAAAACACAATTAAAAGTGTAATTAAAAAATTGTTCCGTATACATTATAAGTAGCTTAATCAATGAAAAAAAAGTTTGACATTTTTATTCATTGTATTCTCGGAGAAAAAAAATCCTTAATGTTGCCGAGTTTTGCGGCGTAATTACCAGAATGACCCCTTAAACGATTTTATTTAAAATGCACTGAAAACTAAAAAATAATTTTTTTCTGGTACTACAATTTCGATGGTGTTTTTTTCAGTTGAAATAAAATCGTGGAGCAGGATATTTCATAACAGAATATGAATGAATTTAATACAGAATCAAGCGTCGAAATGAATTTGTTGTGAGTTATCTTGCTCCACGATTTTATTTCAAGTGAAAGAAACACCATTTTGATGGTGTTTTGTAGTACATGAAAATAATTATTTTTTAGTTTTTAGTGCATTTTAAATAAAATCGTTTAACTTAATTTTTTTTATGTATATTGTTATTTTTAACAGAAAAACATTTGCACATTATATGGATTATCGCGAACGTTGTTTCTTTTAGATTTATTTACTATTTAATTTAGTAATGTAATTTAAATTTTAAAAATAATGTGAATGCTTATGGCTAAATTAATCTGAAAAATACCAATATTAATCCCTTCTCTCCGTTTGAACATACCAACTTGTACAATGTAACAAAGTAGAAGCTACCTCGAGTTCAATTACTAATTATTTTTTAATTATTAGATAAATACCAATTTAAAAGCTGTAAATTAATCCTTATTAATGCAAAGTGTTTTGGGCTGTACTTCCGAATGGCCCCAGTGGCCGATCGACACGAGGTTTGGGGGGAAGGGTGGGGAGGGGATGTGGACCCTAAATCTAAAATTGTTTCTTCGGGTATTTATTAGTTTCCGAAATATTAATAAAAAATTGTTCATTTTTGTGGAAAATTTTTCTGGACGTTGGTGCAGGCCTCCCTATCCGGGAGTCCTTCCGTCCCCCCATTTTTCATTTTTGAAATTTTGTAACCACGGTCTCGTTTTTGGCATCGCCGAACTCACATCGGTTCGCTGTCGTGCTTTCCGCGCCCCACGCACTGGTCTAGCCCCAACCGGGGCCGATCGAGATGAAACTTAGTGGGTAATACGAGGGGTGTGGACCGGCCTCAAATATAAAATTTTACCTTCAGTAATTAATGCGTTCAAAAGATACAGAAGTAATTGTGCATAAAAGGGTACACCTTACCGATTTTTTTCAATCACTTTACTGCGGTCTCCCCTCTTAACAATATTTCTGTTGACTTATACCGACATAACACATTCCACTTTCCAACTTGTTCCGGGTTTTAGTATTGGTTTGGGTTAGATTGGCGCGGGGGGCGCGCGCCCGCTCGCGGGCGCGTACAGCATGGTAGTGAACCGATGTGAGTTTGGCGATGCTAAAAATGAGACAGTGGTTACAAAATTTCAAAAGCTGAAAATGGGGGACCGAAGGGCTCCCGGGCAGGGAGGCCTGCACCAACGTCAAAAAAAAAAAATTCCAAAATAAATTAACAATTTTTTATTAATATTTCGGAAACTAATAAATACCCGAAGCTACAATTTTAGATTTAGAGTTCATACCCCCTCCCCACCCCTCCCCCCAAACATCATCTCGATCGGCCACTGGGGCCATTCGGAAGAATATCCACTAAAATTATTTTTCTTCGTTATTACTTTTTCGTTTTTGACAGCAGAGAAAGTTCTGTTCTCATCTTTTTTCTTTCTTTATCTGCTGTTTGTTGATTATTTTCCTCTTTTCTTCTTAAAATTTTCTAAAAGGTGTTACGTACCTATTTTACTGTTTATTAATATTATTAACAATCACAGGCATTTGAGAATTTTAATAGTAAAATCATTGATTTTAGGCATTGGGTTTGTAAAAATGTCCATTTGTTGCCTCAAACCTATTTTCGACGAACAAGCAGCTTAAAAATGCTGTTCCAATAACTATAAATTATATAACCAGTTGTTAGTGACACACAATGCATTAACACACGATTAGGTTTTCAATTGATTAATTTTAATGATATAATACGAAATAAAATTGCCTGCTTTACTTACATTTAAAACCTTTGAAACATAACCGGTATTGTTTATCCATCAACTTAATATAACAATTGCATTCGTAAAATAATTTTTCTCCTTATGCAGCGTGTTAATATTGAGTTACCAAGGAAGTCTAGAAGTAAACCAAAAGTACGCTTCTTGTCTAATTTGCACAACTTTGTAAACAATTTCACTGAGTATCCACCTCCTTGTTTGTAGAAGAAAAATTGGACTCTCACTCTCCTAGAACACATTCATTTAGCTCGTCTCTTTTAAACGTATTAAAGTCGATGGACGTAATTTTATTAGGTCGATGCATAAGTAATTTCGTTTTTCACCATTAAGAGGACTAAGTAGACAGACAAATCGCTCGAGAAATCAAGTAGGTATTTCTTGCGAATTAATTACAAGGAGATGAATACAAATTGTGACTAATACGTTTGGGTAATGTTTATTAATACTATAAACTGTAAAAAAAATCTGATAATATACATATACATATATATGACGACGTTACAGTCGGCTGATGTGTTTTTTTCTATAGTTTTGCAGTAATTGCAAAAAAGCAGCATGTTTACAGCATGTTCAAAATATATATTCCTTTCTACACGAGAACCTCAACATTAAAGTGTAAGAACTCTAGTTAAGAAAATCGTCATTTATCGCCTGCTCCTAGTCGTTATTTTAATAAGTCTGTTTGAATTCATTTTTCCGAGATTCCTACCGAAATTACAGGTTCTAGGAGAAACATATTCCAAGAAAACCGTTGTAGCTTTATTTTTAAGCTGAATATCAATGCAAAACCAAAGACACTTTTTCTAAAAAACACTGTATAATCAACCTCGTCTGGTGCCATTTGTTACATATGTATAGATATGACTAAAAAAATATATATTTTTACTTTACGCGATAGTAATAAACATTGTATTAAAAGAAAAAGTCTGTGTTTGCTTTCATCTCCTTGTAATTAATTCGCAAAAAAATAATTGATTTCTGTGACGTCCCGGTCTCTACTCTTCTCGCAAGTCCTATCGTCTATACAAGTTCCAAGTTTATTTCCTCTTAGTCCCCGTGTGTCTAGGGCACGGGGCCGTCAGCTATAGCCTTACCTACTGATGAGTGTGGCTGACGGTCCCAAGACGAAACGCACATCTCTTCTTTTCCTTCTACATCTTTTAAAATTGCCAATCCACCTGCCCCGCACAATACTCCAAAAAAGCGTGACCGGCCTTAGGGATTACGGTTACGCTGGAGGCGACGTAGCAAGATCCCCTCTTTACGTTGCGAAGTCAATCATCAATTCCCAAATCTCGATTTCGGACGTAACAATTTCAAACGAGTTGACTGCACCTTTTGCACATTCCACGTTGCATGTAGGGGTCAGCTCATAAGATGACTGTGCAAAGTTTTTCTCGAATAATAGCTACATGCAGATCGTTTGATTGCATTTCCTGAGATCGCCCGGAACATTGTTTGTCACTAACGTCAAAATCACCATTTTTGAATCTCTTAAACTTAAACCAATTTTGACATACATACTCTTTCGGGCAAAACACTTTCACCATAAGTCTAGAAAATGATTCTAGTCGTTTCTGCAACCGATTTTCCTTGGTGGAATAAGAAAAGAATGCAATGTCGTATGTGTGCCTACACTGTCGACATTTATTTTCAGGCAAATTAGGCCCGGTGCAACGAGCAATGCAGCCTCGTTGCAACTTCGCACCGATGAGTCTGCGTCAATAAACGCGGCAATGCACATTGCACACGCAACGACATCCGCAACGAGCAGTCGTATTTTAGGCACGAAGCAGACTGGACGTATACATTAAAAAGCAAAGAATCTTTGCCTATTTCGCATTTAAATACATTTTGGAACAAAATAACAGAAGATACTGAGTTCATCCCCTCGTTAGTGCTCGCCCACGATGTTTATTGCGTAAAAACAGGATAAAAAGAAATTTTACTATTACTTTCGAATGGGTACTAAAAAATTTGATGAAGTGTCAGCTAAGTTAAGGGGAGAAGCCTGTATAAACGGCTTATTTTTGTACCAATTTTTAGGAATTTTTTGCGAAAATACCAATGCGCTAATCCTTTCGGAACTTTAAGGGTACTTTATTTAACATTAGAACAAGTGAACAAATTTTATAACAGTAAGATTATAATAAATACAACAGAAATAGAGCAGTATCTGAAAGAGTTTTTTTTTTCTAGATGCAAAACGGCGCTGGTTGTAGCGTCTCTGGTAGTTACGTAAAACCGACCAATAATTGTTTTCCAATTTATGTGCCAATTGTAAGAATATGAACCACAAATGGTGTAAAAAAATTTCATATTTTAAAAATGGCGGAACTTCAAACAATTAGCTGTGATTTAGCCAAAAATTCGCGTTTTATTTGTTTAAAAACAATGGTTAAAATTAATAATTTGGTTAAACCTTGTGGATCATATTCTGAGGAATATTATAAACTGAAAGTGTGCAAAATTTGAAGTTGATTGGTCAAATAGGTTTTGAGTTATCCTCGACGTCAATTTTGAAAACATGGTTTCGAGAAAAACGCGTTTAAAATGCGGTATACATACCCCTACAGCACACTTAGTTGCAGGAACGTTGCAGAAACGTTGCTAGACATTGCAATGTTACCGTTTGGTTGCAGGTTGCATTGACATATTACAGCAACATTGTAGAAGTATTGCCGTGGAATATTGCAATGGCCACGTTTGTGCAATGTTTCTGGAATATTGCGCACACATTGCCGTGGAATATTGCGCACATACTGCCGTACAATACTTCCGGAATATTGCGCACACATTGCCGTGGAATATTCCGCACATACTGCGGTACAATACTCCCGGAATATTGCGCATACATTGCCGTGGAATATTGCGCACATACTGCGGTACAATACTCCCGGGATATTGCGCACACATTGCCGTGGAATATGGACTTACATATTTTCACTCTTCACCTACGCGGAGCGTTCCTGAAATGCAAACATACGGAATACAGTCTTAAATACCACAGTAAACCTTCGGGGGGAACATAAGCGAACACGGAAAGTATGTGATATAAATAATTAATAACATTACTTAATTATATAACTATACCGTTCAAGGAAAGTGTTAAACTGTAAACAGCGACAAAAGATATTTGTAAAAAAGAAATATTAGATGTCCCAAGTACTGCCAGTGTCTCTACCATTGCCATTTAATCTATTGTTCATAACAAAAACGTCCCGCGATGTCGAGTGTAAATTTAGAAGTCCGTATTATATACGAAAGTTGCCTGGACGGCACGCGGCGCCGTTCCCGCAGCGTGAATCCGTATTATATACGAATGTTGCACAAACGGCACACGGTGCCGTTCCTGCAGCGTCCGCCAATAATACGGACTTCTAAATTTACACTCGACATCGCGGGACGTTTTTGTTATGAACAATAGATTAAATGGCAATGATAGAGACACTGGCAGTACTTGGGACATCTAATATTTCTTTTTTACAAATATCTTCTGTCGCTGTTTACAGTTTAACACTTTCCTTGAACGGTATAGTTATATAATTAAGTAATGTTATTAATTATTTATATCACATACTTTCCGTGTTCGCCTATGTTCCCCCCGAAGGTTTCCAGTGGTATTTAAGACTGTATTCCGTGTGTTTGCATTTCAGGAACGCTCCGCGTGAATCCGTATTATATACGAATGTTGCCTGAACGGCACACGATGCCGTTCCTGCAGCGTCCGCCAATAATACGGACTTCTAAATTTACACTCGACATCACGGGACGTTTTTATTAAGTTGAATAAATTTAATGGCAATAGTAGGGACACTGGCAGTAATTGGGACATCTAATATTTCTTTTTTACAAATATCTTTTGTTGCTGTATATGGATTATGAATTTATTTAAACCCTATAGTGTTAATTAAATAACTGTATTAATTATTTATATCAGATATTGTTCACGTTCGCATATATTCCCTTGTTGGTTGCCTGTGGAATCTTAGACTGTATTCTGTGTGTCGACATTTCATGAACGTTCCGCGTAATTCCGTATTCTGTGGTTGTCGTTGCCGGAACGTTGCTCATACGTTACGAGTGCAATGTTGCACTCGTAACCTATGCGGGACGTTTCTGCAACTTTCGAAAAGAATACGGAATTACGCGGAACGTTCCTGAAATGCGAACACGCGGAATACATTCTAAGATTCCACAGACAATCTCCGAGGGAATATATGTGAACGTGGAAAATATCTGATATAAAGAATTAATACAATTACTTAATTATCACTATAAGATTTAAGCAAAGTGTTAAACTGTATACAGCAACAAAAGATATTTGTAAAGAAGTCTGAGCTGTGAAATGTAAATCCACAAACTCTAAAAACTACAAAGTAAAAAAAATATAACAAAAAAAATTATGATAAACGATTGTTTTAAAAATGCGCTAAAAACTAATAAAAATTATTTTCTTGTACTACGCAGGATATTTCATAACAGGATATGAATCAACTTAATACAACATCAAGCGTCGAAATGAATTTGTTGTGAGATATCCGACTCCACGATTAGGGAGATGTAATGGGGTTTGTCGAAACGAATCTTCGTTTTTGAATAATTTGAGTTTAAAGTGTTGGACGGTAGGAGCATATGTTAAAATACGTAAGCAATCTTTCCAATCAACGGTTGTAGCTGCAGCGGTAAAGTGTTCGTCTACGGTGCTCGAGGTCATGGGTTCGAATCTCACTGAGGTAAAAGAATTTTATATTTATAAAAAAATAGGGACGTTATACTACTACGATTCTGTACTCGTTCGTGTCGTCTCGCGTCCATCAAAGACACGGTATATATATATATATACATTAATTTAATACCGATATTTTTATTTTTGGCCCTACTGCCCGAAACGTTGCGTGACCATTGCTGTGTAATATCTCAGAAATGTTGCACGACAATTGCAAGAAAATCTCCGAAATGTCGCGTGACCATTGCCATAAAATCTCCGAAACGTTCCGTGACCATTGCTGCAAAATCCCCGAAACGTTGCTGTAAAATTCCAAAACAATGTTGCAGAAATATCTCCCGCAATGTTGCACAGGGGCGGACATAGCAATGTACTTGTAACGTTTCGGGGACATTCCGTGCAATGTTTCAAATGTTGCAGCGCAACGTAACTGGGACATTCATGCAATAAAGTGTGCTGTAGGGGTAGGTATGCTCGGCGCCCCGAGTTGCACTGACTCACCAGGCTATATTATCGATACGGAGTTGAATTTCGGCCTATATCTTTGAGCATATATTTTTTATATGTTTTAGAAGCGATTTATGGAAACATTTTTGTTTCTATTTTTCGTTTGATTTATACGGAAGGATACATACCGATACTATCACACTGCATCGTCATGTGACAGTCGTGCGATTCAGCAAATGTGTTCGTGTAGTTTATATGAACCGAACTTTTGCCGAACGTTCTTCATACATTCATCATTTCTTTATAAAATCAAACCGGCATTACGAAACATTCGGCGAATTATTTACCGAGCGTAACCGAATGCTGTTTCAGACTTGAATTTTGTCGAAGTGGTGGGGGCGAACAAACATTCGTTCGTTTGGTCTAAGCGCATCTTTAAAAATATAAACCTGCCGAATAAAATAAAAAGATTTCACTTACATTTAGAACCTTTAGAACATAACCGAAATTACTTATGCAACATGCGCTCACCTAGTTTGATTAGTTTTAGTTTATGATCCCTTCACGATATGAATTCCTACTCGTCAGATGAAATAGGAGGGCATCGCGGAAGAATAAGCCCAGAATTGGTAATAAACCTGGGGCCATATTAATGAAAGATATTTCGATTCGCACTTCCGGCTGTCCGAAATGGAACAATTCCTGGTCCACGCGAATTGTTTTCATCGTCGCTTCCGCCCAGCTGTGGCATTGCCTATGATGTAGCATGTATCTTTTCCTTGTAAGAATGCCGAGCCAGACCAACGTAATGGAATTTTTTCATCAACGAGCTTTTTCACTGACACGCTGGGCTAAAATCCCCTTCATACCCCTTATCAGGTCTTACCCCGTCGTCGTGACGGCCGAGAGGTACGATTTTCAGCGGTATTGCACCGGCGAGGGAAGAAATTTCATTTCGAGCAAAAGGGAGAGGAAAAAAAGGATTTCTCATTCGCGAAGGAACTGGAGTAATCGAATAGCCGCCGGGGCTTTGTCAATGTATCCGGAATACTCACGAGAGTCAACGATCGATGGAGAAAAAAAAGCACGTCAACGGGGCAGTCCTTTCTTTGCCGATATCACCTCGATGCCTTCGTAACGATGCACCTAACCAGATCCATGGCAGAAAAATGCGATAATCGTTTAAGCAATTTGTGCTGGAAGATTAGATTGGCGCGGGTTTTGTAGTAGATGAAAAAAAGTTACACGACCGTTCGTTGCTGCGAGGTAGGATACTTTCAAGTCTCTGAAGGGCTTCTCATTTCGAATAATGGTTAGAAGGATTCTACGCTTGCGTGATGAGCGGTATAACCGAGGAGGACGTGATTCTATATCCAAAAACAAATCTAGACTGTAGAATAAAATTGACAGAAGTGGTACAATGCAGTGGTGAATATTGTAGAGTTGTGGACAAAATTGATCGAAATCTTGAAGAACAATAGGTTTGTGGGTTGAGAGAGAACGAGAAAGACTGAATACACGGTGATGATGGTTATAACGTGGATATATATATATATATATATTTTTTAGACGTGCTTCCTTTTCGAGCTTGGCTTGGTGACTCCTCTTCGAAACGCGAGCGTCGACGGCTCGGCGCTCCGGCGGTGTTGCCAGATTCTCTGGCGCTCAAGCGAGCGTCGAGGATAACAAAGGTCGCGAGGCCCGCTCTACGCTGCGATCGTGCCTCGCGCATGGCTTTGCAAGATGTAAATAAATACCGCATCGCCTACAGGTTGAAATTGTATACTAACTTTTTTCAAACTAAAATTCATTTTCGAGAAAATTAGTTGCCAAAATAAAACTGGTCCTTGCCGTCAACCAAGTACCTATACACACGCTTGACAAATTTCCAACATTGATTTTCTCGAAAACAAACCACCGAGTTGAAAAAACGTAATTTCATCATTTTTACTGATCTTGCACGAGAACATATCTCATACACAACTGTATGCATAACCGAAGAATTTTTTCCATTTCCTAAAAAAAAAAGGACTCTTATAAACCAATTTCATTTTTAACCGACTTCAAAAAGGAGGAGGTTTAGATTACGACTCGTATGTATTTTTTTTATGTTTGTCCCCGCATAACTTCCCAGCATATGGACAGATTTTGATGATCTTTTTGTTTATTCGAAAGAGGGCAATGCCCCGGTGGTCCCATTGTACACTGCATCAATATTGGCCCAATATTTTGCCAGTTCTGGTTAATAATAATAACGACTATTGTCACCTAATTATTATTATTTTATGCACGTACGCGCATATCTCCTCAGCATGCTGTGTCAATATATATAAATCTAAAAAGTAAAAAAATAAATTGAATAAAAATTAAAACGGACTTCAAAAAAATAATAATGCACTAAAAAGTAAAAAACAATTTTTTTCCTTATTTAATCTACGACTCTCATATTTTTTAACCCTTCGTGGTTACACTTCTGCAAAGTTCCGCGGTGGTCACACTGGGTCCAATGGACCCGGCCGATTTTTAAACAGTTACAATACGAACTGTATCAGTCTAATCTGGTCCAAAAAATTATAATAGACACTTTGAACATTGTAGAATATGGAATAGCCGCATTTTAATGAGAAATGAAACGACAACATGTACCAAAAAAATCAGAAAGGAAAGCCAGGAACTTATCGGTATCAAGCTCCAAAGTTAAAAAGTGGGTCTATTGGACCCAGTGTGACCATGGAGGATTATGTCGGCACCTCATCATTTGCACTGTGTAAATCTGGCGCCGACTTAAAAAATATGAAAGTCGTAGATTAAATAGGGAAAAAAATTATTTTTTACTTTTTTGTGCATTTTTATTTTTTTTAAGTCGTTGTTAATTTTTTTTATATTTTTTTACATTTTTGATTTGTAACTACATGTAAAACCACTCCATTCGTTGGTTGTACAATGTACACACGGCTCATTTGCTCATGACTCATGATTAGTAGAGCATGATTAAACTTTTTCTTTTCCTTCACAAACATTTCTATACTAGTTCGTAAACATGGTTTAGGGTTGGAGCATCGCTAGGCTATGTATCTATAGGTTCTCGTCTACGACACTTTTATTTCGTGAACAAACATTATACTGGTGGGCACAAATTTTTTACGGATCGGTCACGCGAAAAGTTAAACGAAATTCATGTAAACTAAATAGCGTATCATCAGATACATACATGGCATTGTTTTAAATTATCAATTATTAGTTACGAAAAGATGACGTATTGTTTCAAATTTAAGAATTAGGAAACAAGTGATTATTCAAGGCGTCAAACTTTACCGTCAAAAAAATGTGTCGCAAAAATGTGTACCAAAAAATCAAATATTTCTGCATAGTAATTGCAATTAGCCTTTTCAGTAAAATTATCCCTATTGTCACTCATTAAATTTCCGTAGAAATACGTACATCATTTATACATTGGTGGCCTTGTTCAAATGAAAATAAAAATAATGAATCGCAAATGATGAACTTGAAATATCTAAAGTAAATAAATCATCGAAATAGAAGTATTCTCGATGAGAATCTATGGCGTGGCAATGCCTACACTATGTTCACGAAATACTGTAGAAATGTTCGCGAAAAAAGGGCCAACCACGTGAGGTCTACTAATCGAATGCACGTGGTCACAATCGAATGAGCTGATTGTACCAGTCTTTATGGTACATCCTGTGGTACATACATAATCCCATCACTGGATGCACCAGAACGAAAAATGAGACTGTGACAAATTAATTTATAGAACTAGACACGTTAAACCACCCAACAGGTTCTCCTGTTTTTAACGAAAGGATTCTAACGCGAAGCTGTAGTTAATGCTAATTCATAAATCACCCGACACGTACAACGGCGAAACTAATTATGTGTAGCATAGAAAGGTGTCGAAACCAACGCGGGAGTTAGTATTTCATTGTAGCCCCTCGGTTTACAGTGCGCCATGAAAATTAACAGAGTCGCGTCAAGTCGCCCGTGGTTTGAGGCGACGAACCGAAACTCACGATGAGTAGGAAGCTCGGAACAAGGCTCTCCATCGTATATCCACGGTGAAACGAAATTTCGATTAAATATCTTCCCGTCTCGGTGGAAACAAGGAGAAATTTTAACTAACAATAAGTTCAGTTCCCGAAGTGTATTTTAGAAGCAAAGATTTTTTATAAGCACATATGTATTTTCTTTATTTCGTAAGTTTCAAAATATTCTTTTATGCCAGTTGCTGTTAGTTAAAAATATTTTTCATATAATGCCTATAATTCCTTTGAGACATTCCCCTTAATGTCCTCCGTGTCTTCAAATCTCCACCCTTTAACGCAGATTTGATTTCGAGAAATGAGAATATGTCTAATGGAGTATAGGAACAATTTAATTCTGAAATCCGTTGTTGTGTCAAGATCGGCTTTATTATTAGTGTGCATTATCAAACAAGAGAAACTACCTTCCTCTTTCCCAATTTTGAAATATTATACAAGAAATTCGTTTGAACCAATGGGACAATGCCTACATGTACTATTTGTTATCCAGCTGATGCTGGAAAGTTGAAACGTGGTTGTAGATTACACATGACTTGATGTGACTGTAGCAGGCTCGCAACGGAGTTTAATTACTAAACTTTTTATTTACTTCAAGCAATCACAATTTGAACAGCCATACGTTCCATCATTCGAAATATCATTGCTTCTGAAACCATCACGAATATCAGGAACTTTTTCAATTTTCCTCAATACAGGGCAGAATTTTTATTAAAGCGTGATAACGTTCTCTTAAAAGTGACACATAATTCGTTAATTTGCTGTAATATACCTACACAACACAGTGGCAGAGTGGCAAAAATGTGTGGGTTGTTCAACAGCAAATTACAGTTCGCCTTTATTGATTACGTGGCTGAAGCAAAAACCCATCAGCACGCGTCATTAACACGCGTGCTCCGCATAATGTAATCAATATCCATTGACGCGGTAACAGGGAGAAAATTAAAAGGCTTATTGGAATTTTTGCTGCACTCATCAGTGAAGTATGACTATATAGTATTAAATTGCACCTCTAAATTGCAGTACGATATTAAAACATAATAAGCGTCACATCGCATACGTTACTAGCTTGTTTCTATTTCAATTAACTGATTGGGGTTTTCTTTCCACAAAAGCTTTCTAATAAATTTTAACTTCTAGTACTTCCTAGTATTAAAATACTTGTAATATTTCCTGTTTTCGTATTTTACTGTAGAGAACGACATTCGTATTTAATTTAGTTTCCATACAAAATTTTTAAAAATAATTAAAACCGAGTTCAAAATAATAAAAATGCACTAAAAAATAAAAAATAACTTTTTCCCTTATTTAATCTACGGCTCTCATATTTTTTAACTCGGCGCCTCATCATTTGCACTTTGCAACTCTGGCGCCGACTTAAAAAATATGGGAGTCGTTGATTAAACAAGGGAAAAAATTATTGTTTACTTTTTAGTGCAATTTTATTTCTTTGAAGGCGGTTTTAATTTTTTTTAAATTTTTAAATCATAAAAATAAAGATTTTGTACGTTTAAATGGTCTTCAAGTGGGTGTTCCGTTTTACCCTACCACATCGTTGCCTCGATTTTTTACTTTTTAGTACATTTTAAATAAAATCGTTTAACAGTTTAACTTAAAATTTGTTATATATTTTTTCTCGTTTTGTACAAATCAATATAATAAAAAAACACATAAAACATTGAATTGAAATTAGAATCAAATGCATTTAAAATATTTGGTTTTCCACAAAGCATTTTGCACTGATCGATATTTATAAGTAAGATTACATTACGTACCCACGATTTTATTTAAAATGCACTAAAAACTAAAAAATAATTATTTTCTTTATTTACTTTTTATTGTCTAGTTTTGATTTGTGGTTACATGCTAATTTCATGTCGATTAAATTGATTTGATTTGTGGTTATAGGCTGATTTCAAGTCGTTTGGATTTGTAGTTATGGATTATATTTATTGATGACTGGGTAAATTTTTAAACCCCTGGGGGGTTTCTTTTTCTTCATAATTTTGTATTTTCATCCAAACTACGTATGCCTGCAAAGTTTCAAGTCTATTGGAGAGTCGGAAGTGGGTTAAAATTGAGTTTGTAGATTTGAACTAACCAAACATACATACAAACAAACAAACAAAAAGAGGATTGAAACTGAATAAAAATCGTTTAATAAGAAACTTTTTGTCAATCAGAGGTGTGGGACTGTTCAAGTCTATTTCGTCCAATTATATAATATTATTGTTTAATCATTAGTCAATTCCTAAAATGTAGAACACTGGAGCTCCAAGAGTTCCTAAAATGTAGAACACTGGGGCTCCTAAAATAGGCTTACATAGACACACATACACTACATCTCGAAAGTAAAGAATAGTCCTAATAAACAACTTCACCGCAACTCTTTGTTTCAGATATATACAAGGTATTTCAAAACATATAGGTATAACTTCTGGGAGAATTGAATGCATAGATGTAATGAAAGAAGTTTGTTGGAATAATGTATATATAAATATATAGTCCGTGTGTGGTGTGTTTCATTTGTTTTTGTTTCTCCCTCTACCATTTTAGTTGATTATTCTGCACGTGGCGCTGTTGCTGTTTTCTGTTTGTTCTTATGTTCGTCGGCCCTGCGTCTGACTTCACTTCGTAGACTTCGCATCGTGTGTTGCGAGCGTCATTGCATGGAGAGTCGTGTTCTTAGTTTGGTTTTTTTCCCTTTTCTTTGTATGTAATTTTATGGCCAATTAGATCAAGTAAAGTGTATATATAGAGCCCTAACCCCCAAATTAGTGCAAGAACCAAAAAGTAAATTTTATAGGAGAAGGTATTTTCGCTGTCATGCTGCAAGGCACCAATAACGTACGGCAAATTTGTTCTCTCTGTTTCTCAGTAACGGTTCATCTTTGCATCGTAAAATTTTGCAAGCTGATGCGTGGTACACAGGAACGTTGTTTTGCATCAAAAACGCAAACTCGAAACAAATGTTGTTTACAGTAATTTGGAGGTTAGGGCTCGATATAGTCTGCAGTGGTAGTTTTATTCCCAGTTAAGTTCGTATAAACATTTGTCCTGTTTGACCTTGTTTCTGAATTACCTACAAGCAGTTTGCGAGCATCCTCGTTATAAACTAACAATAAGCTAGTACAGACAATTTGTGTGTATCCTCCTCGAACGTTTGAACACATAACGTAATATTTTATGAATCACTTCATTTTATGAAATAATATATCTACCTTACGATAGCTCAGTTCATGATGACATTGATTAAAATACAAAACTGCATGTAACTCGGGAACAAGGGCAAATAGGACAACTATTTTTCCTGCATTAGTTTTATGCCACCAGTTCACCATTGTTGTTAAACCACACATATTTTTAAATGGCCTGTATATTTATGGTAACGAGTTATAAGGATCGTCACTCACTTCCAGAATTGAGGTGCTACAACGATTTGAGGATTTAAGTAAAAAGCATTACAAACGTTAGGTTCTGTTGGAAAACAGTCTTTAGACTGAACCTTGTCTTTGCGATTGTCTGTTTCTTCTTTCTTTTCTCTTGCTTGCTTGTACACACGGCTCAAACGATTGTGGCCGATCGAGTTTGCATTCGAGCTTACTAGGGCTGACTTTCTTGCATCGCTAACATTCTACAGTATTTCATGAATATGGTGAGAGCACTGCCAAGCCACAGGTTCCCGTCTAGAACACTTCTATTTCGTGAGGGAACATCACTGTGACGCCATCTAATATAAGAGACGTTCGCGCCAGGGGGCTGCCACTCTCATTTCCGATTTTGTGACAGTGTTTCAACTGCCACCTAGGCAGTTCCAATTTTTTCGAACTAAAATTCAATATGGCCGTCCAACATAGTCTGCTAATCCAGTAATAATCTATTAATTGCTGCAACATTTGTTGTGTCTTGATCGCAAACCATACTAAGGATGATAAGTTCCGTTTCGTCGAAAGCTTTTACAACAGTTTTGATGCAGTGCATCAACTGATTTGAGGACGTCTTGCATTTTGTGAAATAAAGCAGTCAGAGAAACAACGGACTAACCTACATTTTTTTCGAAATTGAATTAGTAGCAATAACGTATTCCAATAGGCTCTATTAACCATATAAAATAGGAAAAAAAAATTTTTTAATGTGGGTTGCTCCGTTGTTGCTCTGACTGCCTCAAATAATAAGCAAATGGGAGTTTCCAGTTCGATACGATACCTTTTAACATAAACACTAGTGCATGGCCATATTGAATTTTAGTTCGACAAAATTGGAACTGCCTAGGTGGCAGTCAAAACACTGTCCCAAAATCGCAAATGAGAGTGGCAGCCCCTGGTTCGCGCAGTCCCGTCACAAAATTTAATTTACATTGCTTCGGTTATGTTTATTTTCCCGTTGTTAACATAAAATAACGGATAGTAGATTTTGAAATAAATGCGTATTTCTTTGCTCTACACATTTCGACTAATAATGAGCGTCTTAGATTTTAATCTATGAAGACTGCTACGAATAAAATACCACAAGACTTTCCATTCTTTTCCTTATTACCCCACCACCCCGCTTTATATATTTGTGTTTTCCATTATAAATCCGTTGATTTATTTACTTTGACATTACAAGTTTATCATTTATAGTGTCAAAATTATTATGATTTTATTTGAGGTTCATTGCAATGAAAGTCATTTGACATTTATTCTTGGTGTCATTTACGCTATATGTAGCATCGCGAACAGAGCCGATCGCACAGATTTATATAATTATGACAATCATAGGCACATGGTGCCACAGTGGTGTTTCAACATGAATTGGAAGTGTTCTAGACGGGAACCTGTGGCTTGGCAGTGCCCTCACCATATTCATGAAATATTGTAGAATGTTAGCGATACAAGAAAGCCAGCCCTAGTAAGCTCGAATGCAATCGAATCCCGATCGGCCACAATCGTTTGAGCCGTGTGTACAGTGTGTCCGCGGGAAAGCTAAACAGCCGGCTTCCTCCTAAACTATTGGAGATAAAAATATAAAAAAAATAGGGAATTGCATGGTTCGAGGGGGCCAATTAATTAGCGCGAACGAATTTTTTTATCGATTATTATTTTAAAAGATACGATGGTCAAGTTCGGTTTTTCAAATGGAACTATTTTTTTTGAATACCTGAGTTGATAGTGCGTTCCAAGACAAATTCAATAAGCTTTAATGTATACACTTTATTTTCACTGGTTTTTAAGATATTGCGCTTGCAAATTTACTGATTTTCACTGGAAGAAAACTGTCTGGTATAGCACGGACCGGGGACGGTCTTACTGGATCCACGGGTGGCACTGCCTTTTGAAATAGATACCTACCTGCCAAAGGTCTACGCCAGGCCCAAAGGCTGGACAATTTTTTTCCGTCAGTAATGCTACTTAGGTAGGTACATCTGCGGTATCGAGAAGCGCACCGTTACTTTTATTTCGCACTTGCTTCTACGCTCGGATGGCCGGTTCTTTTGGGAGGGATGCAAGTTCGATTGGTTAGGTTAGGAGGAGTGAAAGCTGCTAGACTAAATTTCAATCATAGGGAGCAGATTGTATCAGAACCATTCGGATTTGCATTCCTCACAAACGGCTGCTCTCTTGAAGAGGCCCTCTTCACAGCAATGCCCACCTTCTCTCACACGGAATACGTTAACGCTTGCTTTTGTTCTGATATTGAAGCTCGTGTTTATACTCGAGAGGACCACGCGTCGACAGCGGGCTACCCCTTTTCTTCCTGTGTCTCTCCACGAGCCGTGTTGACGGTGGATTGTAGGAGCGTAGATATCTGGATGCCAGTTATTGAATTCAGGAGACGATGGAAACATTTTATTACAAAACACACATGTACTATAATTAAAGTAAATCGTATTCCTCTCGGGCAGGAGTACTGATAATGATCGGACTTGCGCCCCACTTCGCGCAGACCAATTACACGGAGGGTAGTCGGGTCACACACTGCCCAAATGATACAGGGTAATTCTGGAGCAACGCCCGTCAAGGAGATGCGCTGGCACCCCGTGGCGAGGACAGACCTTCGCTGTGCGTCACCCAATTTTTATGGCTTTTTTTCCGGAAAAAGGTACGAATCCTGGGTCGAACGTAGCGAATTGAAGTCGACCCTCCGCAGTCGAGGGTGAATTATCCATTACAGCGTATTAAGAAACCCTTTTCTTCATCGTATCGAAAGGGAAGTGACGCCAATGGATTCCTTATGTTTTTCTGACGAAAATCATACCAAATGTCATGCAAATCGGACTACTTTGACACAAGCTTTTTGTATTCCCTATGTAAAAGTTGTCCGATTTACACGACATTTGTAATGATTTTCATCGGAAAACCCCAAGGAATCCGTCGGCGACACTTCCATATCCATACGATAAGGAATAACGAATTGTTTTATTTCATAAAAAGGTAGGTACAGGCTGATTCTGGTGCTGCGCCCGTCACCCCGTGGCGAGGACAACACCCCGCAGTGCCCATAGAATTTTATGGCTCTTTTCGGAAAAAGGTACGAATCCTGGGCCGAACGTAACGAATTGAAGTCGACCCTCCGCAGTCGAGGGTGAATTATCCATTTGAGCGTATTAAGAAACCCCTTTCTTCATCGTATCGAAAGGGAAGTGACGCCAATGGATTCCTTATGTTTTTCTGACGAAAATCATACCAAATGTCATGCAAATTGGACTACTTTGACACAAGCAATTTGTATTCCTTATGTAAGAGTTGTCCGATTTCCACGACACTTGGCATGATTTTCATCGGAAATCCCCAAGGAATCTATCTGCGACACTTCCATATCCATACGATAAAAAATAAAGAATTATTTTATTTCCTAACCAGATACAGGGTAATTATGGAGCAACGCCCGTCAAGGAGATGCGGCGGCCTGGTACCCCGTGGCGAGGACAGTCCTTCGCATTGCCTCACCCGATTTTTATGGCTTTTTCCGGAAAAAGGTACGAATCCTGGGCCGAACGTAGCGAATTGAGGTCGAGCCCCCGCAGTCGAGGGTGAAATATCCATTTGAGCGTATTAAGTAACCCTTTTCTTCATCGTATCGAAAGGGAAGTGGTGCCAATGGATTCCTTATGTTTTTCTGACGAAAATCATACCAAATGTCATGCAAATCGGACTACTTTGACACAAGCTATTTGTATTCCTTATGTAAAAATAGTCCGATTTTCATGATGTTTGGCATGATTTTAATCGGGAGAACGCCCGAAATCCATTGGCGTCACTTCCCCTTCGATACGATGAAGAAAAGAGTTTCTTAATACGCTCAAATGGATATTTGACCCTCGACTGCGGAGGGTCGACTTCAATTCGTTACGTTCGGCCCAGGATTCGTACCTTTTTCCGAAAAGAGCCATAAAATTCAATGGTCACTGCGGGGTGTTGTCCTCGCCACGGGGTGACGGGCGCAGCACCAGAATCAGCCTGTACCTACCTTTTTAAGAAATAAAACAATTCGTTATTCCCTATCGTATGGATATGGAAGTGTCGCCGATGGATTCCTTGGGGTTTTCCGATGAAAATCATTACAAATGTCGTGTAAATCGGACAACTTTTACATAGGGAATACAAATAGCTTGTGTCAAAGTAGTCCGATTTGCATGACATTTGGTACGATTTTCGTCAGAAAAACATAAGGAATCCATTGGCGTCACTTCCCTTTCGATACGATGAAGAAAAGGGTTACTTAATACGCTCAAATGGATAATTGACCCTCGACTGCGGAGGGTCGACTTCAATTCGTTACGTTCGGCCCAGGATTCGTACCTTTTTCCGAAAAGAGCCATAAAAATCGGGTGAGGCACAGCGAAGGACTGTCCTCGCCACGGGGTACCAGGCCGCCGCATCTCCTTGACGGGCGTTGCTCCATAATTACCCTGTATCTGGTTAGGAAATAAAATAATTCTTTATTTTTTATCGTATGGATATGGAAGTGTCGCAGATAGATTCCTTGGGGATTTCCGATGAAAATCATGCCAAGTGTCGTGGAAATCGGACAACTCTTACATAAGGAATACAAATTGCTTGTGTCAAAGTAGTCCGATTTGCATGACATTTGGTATGATTTTCGTCAGAAAAACATAAGGAATCCATTGGCACCACTTCCCTTTCGATACGATGAAGAAAGGGGTTTCTTAATACGCTCAAATGGATAATTCACCCTCGACTGCGGAGGGTCGACTTCAATTCGTTACGTTCGGCCCAGGATTCGTACCTTTTTCCGGAAAAAGCCATAAAAATCGGGTGAGGCAATGCGAAGGTCTGTCCTCGCCACGGGGTGCCAGCGCATCACACATTTGGGCAGTGTGTGACCCGACTACCCTCCGTGTAATTGGTCTGCGCGAAGTGGGGCGCAAGTTCGATCATTATCAGTACTCCTGCCCGAGAGGAATACGATTTACTTTAATTGTGTGTTTTGTAATAAAATGTTTCTAACGTCTCCTGAATTCAATAACTGGCATCCAGATATCTACGCTCCTACAATCCACCGTCAGCACGGCTCGTGGAGAGACACAGGAAGAAAAGGGGTAGCCCGCTGTCGACGCGTGGTCCTCTCGAGTATAAACACGAGCTTCAATATCACCACAAAAGCAAGCGTTAACGTATTCCGTGCGAGAGAAGGTGGGCATTGCTGTGAAGAGGGCCTCTTCAAGAGAGCAGCCGTTTGTGAGGAATGCAAATCCGAATGGTTCTGATACAATCTGCTCCCTATGATTGAAATTTAGTCTAGCAACTTTCACTCCTCCTAACCTAACCAATCGAACTTGCATCCCTCCCAAAAGAACCGGCCATCCGAGCGTAGAAGCAAGTGCGAAATAAATATACCGCAGATGTATACCTACAATATACAAATATACCTACCTAAGTAGCATTTCTGACGGAAAAAAATTGTCCAGCCTTTGGGCCTGGCGTAGACCTTTGGCAGGTAGGTATCTATTTCAAAAGGCAGTGCCACCCGTGGAACCAGTAAGACCGTCCCCGGTCCGTGCTATACCAGACAGTTTTCTTCCAGTGAAAATCAGTAAATTTGCAAGCGCAATATCTTAAAAACCAGTGAAAATAAAGTGTATACATTAAAGCTTATTGAATTTGTCTTGGAACGCACTATCAACTCAGGTGTTAAAAAAAAATAGTTCCATTTGAAAAACCGAACTTGACCATCGTATCTTTTAAAATAATAATCGATAAAAAAATTCGTTCGCGCTAATTAATTGGCCCCCTCGAACCATGCAATTCCCTATTTTTTTTATATTTTTATCTCCAATAGTTTAGGAGGAAGCCGGCTGTTTAGCTTTCCCGCGGACACACTGTATATACTTGTTGGTGCAAAAAAACGCTTAAGAATGATAATGAAAAAACCGCATCATGGTTCTTAAAGAACAATACAGGGTTTCCAATTTAATCTTTTTACGCAAAAGTCTCGAAGACTAATACTTATTGGAAAAATATTTCACATGAAAGTTGATCTGCATCGAAGGGAGAACCATATGATCGGTTTATTTCTGTTCAATATAGAGACATTTCGGAGATTTGAAGATCAACTCTGTTTTCTTATTAGGAAATGTATATTTTTTTACATGCCAAAGTTTATACGTTATAAAAAGAAAAAATTATTCTGAATTTCATAGATTATCTTTCTAGTGAATATTTTTCGTAATGCATTATTGCAAGGAATTTGACACCTGCAATCACTATTACTCGTAAGTTGTGTCAGCTACCTTTACATTTCCTTACGGTGGCAAACTACACAGCTATCGAGAATGCCGATATGATATTGGTATCGGGTAGAGTGCAAGGAAAATTATCGAGATGCTGCACGATACTTTTATCCGAGTCGTTGCCACCCAAATCATATAGTGACCCGGAACTGTGTAATGGTGGATTCACAAATATCAGTTCCGTGACGGTTCAGTGCCGTCAGTGTCAATAGTTTCTTTTGTTTCAGTGTCAGTGTCTGACACGGACAAAGTGTGATTATTTTTTATATATCGCCTTCAAGGCTACCGCGCACGTGTCAGTTCCGTGCCAGCGTGCCAGTGGTAAGAAAAACAGGGGATAGAGGAATTCTTCTTATCACCGGTACGCTGGCACGGAACTGACACGGAAGTGTGCCCAGACCTTGAAGTTCTGAATACACTTATGAAATATGTGTGTTTAGACCTTTATTCCTGCTAATGTAAGTAGGGGGGACTGGGGATAGTTGAACCACTTTTTTTTGTTTATCGTTATTTCCCTACGAATTTTTTTTTATTAGTTATTTTGTTTTTTTAATAAAATGAAAAATCAAACATTCATTTATCATTTGCAAAATCGCTTTGAAATGAAATGCGGTTTATTTTAGAATGTATGAACAATTACATCAATGCCTCATTTAGTTCAATTATCCCCACCCGTGAGGATAGTTGAACCATCCCGTGGGGCGAATAGAACCTGATCAGTTGGAATAAAGTCTGTATTTCCGAGCGTTCAAATTAATTACAAAAATTCTGCTTGAAGTATTTAACTAAAACAATACATTTTTATACATATTTGGCGGGTAAAAAGTCTACAATTATATATAATAAATAACTATTTTCGAAATCAAAAAAATAACTTTATTATCCTGAACAAATCGTGCCGTGTAATCACAATGAAAACCAATATGACATTTTTTTTTAATTTTTCGTTGCTTTTGTTTCATTTTTCATTCCAAACAAATTTTTGGCAGGTTTTTTGAAACACTTTTTTTTCGTTTTATTTTACGAGATTCATTCAGTCCCACAGATCATGAGCAAATTACGAATGTTCTCAAAATAATAAAACATATTTTGAATCGAAAACGATAGTATGCAAATACCACAATATGAATGTACTTATGGCAAAAATAATTTTGATGTAATTTAAAACCACTTACCAATGTCAACAAACTTTTTTCGACAAATGAAAAGGTCAGAAATACAGCGGTTTAGGTAATGCAAAAGTGTTTAGTGCAAATATAAGAAGTTACAGACACTCAGCGCCTCTAAAAACGCATGTGAAGTTAGGTTATGCATAGACCTAACAATGTTTAACATGGCAGCCGAAAATTACTAGAAGAAATCGAAATATCCCTAGTGGTTCTACTATCCCCCAAAGACGATAAGATAGAGGCTGTGTTCCAATTCACGCATACTGCGCATGAAATTGGTGGCACCGTATTGGTAGCATCGTACGATTCCCTAGAATTTCTCTCACTTGCCACCAATACGATGCCACTTCCGGTGCAACGAGCGGTGCAGCAATCGCAGAAATTCAAAGGAGAAGCAGTCACTGCACCGCTCGCTGCACCGGAAGTGGTATCGTATTGGTGGTAAGTGAGAGAAATTCTACGGAATCGTACGATGCCACCAATGCGGTGCCACCAATTTCATGCGCAGTATGCGTGAATTGGAACACAGCCAGAGTGGAAGCAGCCCATAAGAGCCATTAGTGTTGGCTAGAACCGTGATTTGTGAATCACGAGTGATTCGATCACGTTCGTTCCCAATCACGGTGATTTTTCACAGTGATCCGTGATTTTCATGATCGTATGTGATTGGTGTAGGCAGAACAGTGATCCGTGATCACTTCTGATTGGTGCAGGCAGAACGGTGATCCGTGATCGCCTCTGATTGGTGCAGGCAGAATAGTGATCGCTTCTGATTGGTGGAGAGCATAACTGCTCTTTGCACGCGCCACATAACCCCAATTTCTACTTCCTCTCGAAACATTCTCAAGTCCTCACTGTTCTTATAGAATCTCAGTTGAATATTTTGAACCAATGTAATCATTCTAGATCTATTTAAATTAACGAATATTTCTTCACTTTAGTTAAAACGTATAATGTATATGTGAATACTTTAACCAATCAAATCAGTGCGTGCATACATTGACTATTTATGAATGAATATTCTATATATTCGCTGACTAAGCACGCTTTGACTGTAACACAAGCTCTATGAAAGTATTATATAAAAAATAATTCAATTAAGATCAAGAATTACGATCACAGTACACAATTCACTCAAGTTAAAAAAATCACAATCACGGTCGTGATTGAAGTTAAATCACGACCGTGATCGTGAATCTGCGATCACTGTGATAAATCACTGTTAGTGATTTTGCACTCCATCTCTAAGAGCCATGGACATAGGAATATAGGGGCAGAGGGTGAGGCTAGCTTGTGGACGAGGGACGCGAAGCCTAATTGAGGGACGGGCCCCCACCCAGGGCAACCGAAGGGTGCCTGGAGGTGATTTGTTGCATTACTGCGCATGCTCTGTACCGCTAATTATGAAAAACTGCAAATGTCTACGTTAATAAAATATATGGTACAAATATAATTATTTTAAATATAATAAAATAACCTCAATACCTGTGAAATGGAAGTTTCACATTATTACTTCGATTCGTACGTTTTTTCCAATTTTGGTAATCTGACCTGTTGGTACACGAGGGCACAAAGCACTTTATTGAACTAAGTTTAATTTATATTTATTATATTGGCAACTAACTATTTAGTTATTAAAACGCTTAAGAAAATGTGATATGACGCTATGCAACGCTATGGGGCTATGGACGCTATGGCCAACGGTACATATGGTAGTATTGCGCTTGCGCCGGACAGCGACCAATGAAAATGAGGCACCCTTTTACCTCGTTTTTCCCCGTCCCGCAACGGGTCCACCCCCGCAGTGGTAGTTAGACCCCTTGATAAGAGCCCGTGTTAAAAATGTAATATACGAGATTCAGCGCCCTCTGGTGCTTCAGGTCTTCGTAAATTCGATAAATGCGGCAATATTTGACAATTTTAAAGTTAGAAATGAATGAATTAAAATATTAATTAAAGGAGAAATAATGTAAAGAACAGTAAATTTGCTATTATTTTAAATTTTATTACATTATGAATATTAAATATATACATTACATACATAACATACATACTTTACATACGTACATTACATATTTTACATACATACTTTACATACATACAGTACATACTTTACATACATACATCACTTACATACATTACATAGATACATTACATTGTATATACATATATAAAGTTAACTTAATTTTGAAATTATACATAAAATATAAGTATAAGCAATAATTGAAAATGAAAGCATAAGTTAATGAAGTTAGCAGCGAAATTTTTTCATTTTATTGTGTTTTACTTTTAGCTTTTTACCTTCTTGAATGGCTCGTCGCCTAAACCTTGCCTCCTAAAAACCATGAATTCTGATAAATGAATTTATGAAAGCATTTGTAGCTGCTGGCGTACATAATTTAAAATGGGGACTGTGCTCGCGTAAAATAGGATTAAAGTGAAAGTTAGGTTATTGTTTGAAACCATTATACGTACATCATTCAATTTGCAGGTTCTGTGAAAAAGTTATGATTTTTGTCTTTCGCTTGTGACCTGTGGCATCCTTTAACATGGCAACGAACCATTTTTTTTACACTTTCTTCACAATGAAGATCTCAAGCCCACTATAAACAGCAACAAATGGCTACCAATGGCTACAAACTGGTGTCTTTGGCTTGGCTTGGTTTGGCTTCTTTACCTCCCACTTTGCTACCCGCAAACTGAATAATATTGAGCCTGAGCCGGCAGGTGTCGCTTGCATCGGATATTTCTGCTTCTACTCTATCTTATCCTCTTTGCTATCCTCATGGTTCAACTCTCCCCACTCTCCCCTACGTTCCTCGGCTACCGCGCAGATCGCAACCTTGGAGGCGCTGAAGGCGATTTTACTCCGTTCATAGCTTTTAGGCCGGTATTCATAGTCGCTACTTATTCTTAAGCAAATGCTTAAGCATGCGAGATCCTCTACTAACTTAGTAACTAGTAAAGGATGTCGAATGCTTAAGCATTTGCTTAAGAATAAGTAGCGACTATGAATACCGGTCTTAGTCATTTTATATTTTCTGGAATTCCATGACAGTAAATGTCCTTGAACCACCTACGTATTACACGTCACTGTATATAGCAGTATACATCCATGTAAAAGGCATAGGTAGGTAAAAAAAGGATATGTAGATATTAATTGTGGAGAGATTTGCGTGAGAAGATTAAAGTCGAATACCCTGCGTATTAAAGAATCACGTTCGATTATCACCGAGAAGGGAAAAAGTCGAACTACACAAACAAATATTCAAAATAAATAAAATCATCATCACTGATTTGTATTACCAATAGGTTCATAAAGCCAAAGGCTATAGCTATCCCCTATTAGATATTAGCATCAGGGCTGTCTTAACAAATTTGAGCGCCCTGGGCTAAAAAAGTTTGGCGCCCTAGCCCCCAAGGGTGCAATTTCTTCGCAATCGGTGCAGGGCAGTACATCACAACCCTGGGTCTCCACCAAGGCAAACACGAACAAAAACAATGCCCGCGAAGCGAGTGTAGCGCGACACTTGTCTTTTTTTTCGTCGAAGAGAGAAAAGAGACACAATGTCGCGCGATGTTTGCTTCACGCAGAGCCGCGGCCACTGCAGCCGCAACTTAAAAGTAGATGCAGCCACAGCGTAAAAGTATAGATGCCACGGCACAGCGACAAGCCGTTGGTTTAATTCGACACTGCCGCGGCATCATGTATAGAGGGAAAGACAGAACATGATGCGTTTTCTCACTGTCACCTGCGGTTCGGTCCGCGCGGATCATGACGCAAGGATGCTCCAGAAAGAAAGTTTTATCTCCAAAATTGAAGAGAAAAAAGCATTTCAACATATTTGATTCTTAAGCGCCCTTGGATCACGGGCGTCCCTGCGCTATAGCCCATTTAGCCCATTGGTAAAGGCGGCCCTGATTAGCATTCATTTCCATTTACAGTTTTATGCCGACAGAATACTTAGATAAAAACCCTTAAACCTTAAGAACGCGATACAAATCCTAATTCTGTATCAGAAACACCATCGTCTGATTAAACTAAAGAAGACATCAGCCAAGGGGTAAAAGACCTATAAGTTGTGTATAGATCTCTCGACTATATTCTCCTAAAACCGAAACACTTGCGTACTATTGCTAACTGTAACTAAAGTATGCAAATAGAACAGGAATAATAAAAAAAGAAGCTTCAAACGCGCCTACTTTCTTCACATTAGCTGTTATTTCCATTCCGTGCTTCTTCAGGTACCATTCAAAGGTTCAATCGAAAGTGTAGATTGTAGATGAACGTTGGGCCGCTCAAAGATGAATCGGTTTCCTCGGTTAGGGAATTTACATTGCTAATTTCCCGAGGTTTTGGGTGCTAACAGCTCTCACGGTGAAAGACAGCGGACATGCCACAATGAGGGCCAGCTTCGTCGAGAAAAGACGCCTTCATCATCAATTCACTCTCCCGACTCCTAGGCTCCTATTCTAGTCTCCCGAAATGTTATTCACTTTGAAATACGGTCCCATGGAAGACCTTTGATTTATTAGAAGTAGCCCTCTGCCTTTTACTAATTTATCGGGAACAAATGGAATCAAAGTGTTTAACACAGCTCAGAGGTAGCAGTATCTAGAGACGCGGGAGCGTCTCGACGCCAAGTACATACTTACTCACTGATCAATTTTTAACGAGATAAAGACAGCCCCAATTAAAATTTTAAATTCAATCTTCGTTGAATTAGTATTGTTATTCTGGTATAACGAATTCTACTACGAAGCCTCCAAGCGCAGCTTGGGGAACAAAGTTTTAAAAATTACCATGCTATAGAAAGATGTACCTAACTACAGAAAATGTAGGAAATTAGAAAAATGAATAACTGATGAAAAGTGTGAAAAAGTTTTCGAGAATTGACGTACGTAATACAATCGTGATACTATAACAGTTTTTTTATATCCTCTACTACTATATATCATTATCATTAAACGTAATTTACATGTATTTAGTATCAAGCTGAGACTTACTTCGCATTATATTGAAACTGTAAATATTGGCGTTAATATAGCGAAATTTAATTATCAAATCAATCAAGATTTAGTTTCTGACTAAACGACCTACAATTATTAATTTTATTAATTAAAGTAATTAATTGCTAATTGTATTTATATAGTAGTAGTATTAATGATAATGTGAGTAAACGAATCGACTTTTTTTAAATCTTCGGATATTAAGCAGCAAATTACGTATAGAAAGTTAATTCGTATAGAAAGTTATAGTAATTTCACAAATACTTTTCAGGATGTATATCTACACCTTACGTAATAACACATTAGCGTCATTATCCGTTGCGCTTTATTGGCTGCAATGCTCTCTGGTTATACATATTTTATAACTCCGCAGTGTTGAACAGCGATGTTAAAAGCTTTCTGAGAATTTTTATCAAGACGTCGTACTTGTGTCAAGGGGGACAGTTTAAAAGTTTTAAGGCTGCCGATGAATTTTATGCCCCAAAGTTTCCCTTACACGTGATATTAACGTGCTTCTAGAGACGTACTCTCTCTGAAGTCCATGACACTTCACTTTAATAAACTAATAATAATTTATACAACACAATTACAATATATTTGCATTTTCAACAATATTACTATACTTGAATGGGAGATATATAAATTGGGGTGCGTTTATATTAATGAAAATATTTCAGAATTCAAAATTATCACTAACAGTTTATTGAACTTGAGCTTCTACTCTCGACTTCCATTCTTGAATGTTCGCAAAATGATCGAATTTATTTGTCAAAAAATTCCACGATTCGTGATAATTGGCGGATATTGTTCCCAAACCACAGAAACTCGGTTTTTATTATTTTCAAAAGCTCATACTGTTTTAAATGAACGAAGAGTGCGTGATTTTGCACTACCATACAATCAACATATTACTGTCAGGAATACCAACTAATATCCTTACTTAGGTGATCAAATTTTATCTTAAACAAAATATAGATTACTTTGAAATCTATAACAGCATAATCCTGAAGAAAATATTTCCCATTCAACAAAACATTTTCTCCGTTGGAACAAGCAGTTTCTTTCTGGGAATTTTTTTTCGAACGACAAAAAGCAACGGAAACATTTTGGATGGTCGCGTTAAATAATGACGATGAAGTGCTCAAGTTTTAATAAATGAACTTGGACAGTGTGTAGAAGCAGGACAAATAAAAAGAAAATTTATGCAATCATACGTCTGTTATTGTTTCGTTTCCGAAGTACAAAAATGTGAATTGGTTTATAATTGTCAGTGTACGTCGCTTCAAAATCAAACAAAATAGATAGCTGTAGATTTTTAAAGCATAGACAGTTTTTGCATATAAGCAGTAAAAATGATTGAATAAGAAACAAATTGTTCAAGAAATTCTCTAAGTGGAGACCATTTTATTGTACGCATGACTCACAACACTTTTTTATCAAATCGATTACTACTTCCTGCTGAAAGCAGACATTTTCAATTCTGTTAATAACTTCATCTCTTGTTATAATTAGATGGGATTAAACTTTCTTACAACCAGAACCCTATTGTTTCTCAAAAATAAAGCGATAACGAACGTATGTTTATATGAACTTTCTTTCTTATTTTCCTGAATTTTATTCGTTGAAAGTTGGGACACCTTATAGATAGTATAGTCTATGGACAATTTTCAATGTGAATAATTATGTGATACAGATCGTTTAATTTCGCGATATATCCTCGAGTATTTTTACAAACAAATAAGTAGGTATTGACGCGATTTAAGCCGCTCATTCGATCACGGAGTACCACGAGTCACTCAATACGAACGAAGACAGAAAATCTGTGAGGGGTGGGCGAAAGAGGTGGAGTAGGACAAGAGGAACGGGAAGTTGCGGAAATTTTTATTTTACCAGAGATCAGTAGCGTAAAAACGTGGATTTTCCGTGTCATCAAGCTGTCTTGTATCTTCCATGGAGCGTAACACGTATTCCGCTGCTCCCCCCCCCCCCGTTTTTAACCCTTTGCGATCTTACGTCGAGCCTTACTTGACATAATCGTTTATGACAATTTGTCAATGCACCAGCGATTCCAAGAATATTTCGCATAACATTTGAGGACCACAGGTAAAAGATGATAACTAACATTTTCTGTTTTTATAGGGGAACAATTTTAAAGTTCAAAACGGTCTCAATCAATCCCATATTACCAAAACTGTGTTTTTACTTAGTTTTGGGATTAAATATGTGTTTTTGTCACCCTCTTGAACATTTCAAGCATATCGGTCGTCATAACATTAGTTATGCCATTGGTGTTTTACGTATTGAAATAAATTTTTATTCGTTACCAGCTGTACCCGGCCACGCGTTGCTGTGGCTCAGTCTGGTTAAACGGAAAAGAAAGAAAAGAGAAAGCGCACGTTTCTAATATGTTTAATTTCACAATATGTTTTTACCTGTCACAGGTGTGACATCTATATAGTAGTACTTAAGTATATAAAAACACGCGCGTATTCGAATGCAACGTCGTGTCAAAATTTCAAAGCAATCGGTGAAGAACTTTCGGAGATTTAAGATTTTTAACAAACGAACATTTACATTTTTATTTATATAGATTTTCGAATTACTTCATTTTATTCTTAACTTTTATTCGAATATTTTTCGAAGCAGAATTTATTCGAAAAAATTTATTCGATAAATATAATAAAAACATGGGTGGTGTCCAATCTGCATACCCTACACATACGTAGTTTAAATTTAAAAAAACGTTTCCCAGCAGAAACATGTCGACGATTTCACGATTTCATTCGACAGTTTTATATAGTATATAAAACTTATATTCAATTTTCATTCTAACAATTTTTTATACTACAATATAATATCTATACCTACTATAGTTTTCAAAGTATGCAGGAAAGTAAGAAGGCACACATTAACCTTTTAAGGGATGTTTTCACCCTGAAGAACCAAAAAGTAGCAGGAAAAAAATTGCACGGTACTTCTATTGAGGTTCCCCAGAAACCTGAAAAATAGTATCGAATATATCTGCGAACATCTCGGAAACTAAAGCCGAGCTGATATGCTCTATAAAACATACCACCACTTGTTTAAAAAAATGCCGTGATAACATGATGTTCTAGAAACCAACCCGCCCCTAAAAAACACAAACTTCATAACTCGCTTAAATTTAAAAATACTACCTTGTAACACTCATAGTTCTACACCCTGCATAAGTGAAATATGTAAGAAAAAATCTGCACCACATATCGCGAATGATTTAATGCTTTCCAAACACTATTGTGTCTGGAAATGGCGCATTCGTACAGACATGCTGGAAGGATACATACAAAATAATTTAAACCGCAAAAGGTTAATTCCCGGTTCGAGGGTATAACCGGAATCCAATCTTCAATGCTTATTCTGAGAAATGGACGAGGAAACTTCGCCTGCAAAGGGTATTATTTACCGTTTTCAATTATTTAAATGACTCTGTCTCCTTTCGTCCCTGACAACGCCATTAATAAAATGGGAGATACGCTCAGAATATCGGAACATTTACAGTTTACAGTCGCAGACGTAAACAGGAGAACCTAGTACACGTTTTAGGTTCATCACTGTATTCAACAGGTGAAAGGAACGTAAATGGAATTGAAATGTTTAATTGTCACGTCTCTTAGATAATGAAATAATCCTGAAAGTAAAAATATGAAATATGAAATAGATTAACCGTATTAATGTTGCAGAATTTTGACTACTCTACGAAAAATTAATATCATATAACATCACAAAAATTTCAAAATTGTTTCAGTGAAGACTGGGAATTAATACGATTAACGAGGATTTGCATGGAACTTCTGGCCAAATTTTTAAGACAAATAGTAAAACAGCGAAAGAAGAATATTGTATGCAATATAATTCGCTGAAATTAGAATGAAATCCGTTACAGTAATTAAAATCTTATTGATAAATTTCAAGAACTGTTTTTGTTATAATAATTGATAAGCGAGTCGTTTTTAATTTCTCTTAAATTTGTCCCATAATAGTTTAGCCAATTTCTTGATTTGACAAAAGCAAGAACTGTGTGCCTTCGGGACGAAATCGTAAATTATATTCTTGAAATTCTTTTATCGTTCATAAATACCAGAGATAAGGTGTCATTTCACATCTGCTATATGTAGATGTGCTATATTATAAGAAGTAAATGGGGAACCATTTTGGGAAGCTGTGAAAAAAATTGGTATATATCAAAAGAACTAGCTGCAGAAGCAGAAGTCAATGCTTCAAACATTTGTCGCTAGATTTTGCCATGCAATTTCTTGGCATTGAGTTGTCTCAAAGTCACTTTATGGGATATCTCTAAATTCGTTTTTATCTAACATAATAGCGAAATAAAAATATAGATTTGATCTAAAAAAATCAAATGGAACTTCAAGATGATATTCAAACGTAAAAAATGATCACTTTTATCCTATCAGATTCGGTGTTTGAAACAGTAAAAAATTTTCTTCCATTACTTTTCATAATATCAGTACATGTTGCTTCTGTAGCCAGAGTTAATTTCATTTCGAACAATGCTTGTCACTGCGGAGCAGAATCTAAGACCATGAGGAGGAACGTATAATTTTGTTAAAAGTATTCCTCAGACGCAAGTATGTACCTACTATCTACCACTTTGTGTTAGTTCTTTTCTACATGCACCTAATCCCGAAGGTCTTAAATTTATCTATAATTTTCTTAAGAAATGTAATGTATGAAGCAAGAATCTACCTAGTAACTGCCAAGTAAGATATAGATATTACCTAAAATGGGAAAAGCTGGGGAGAAATTGAAACAGTTTCAGACAAAATACTAAAAACTGATATATTTCCATAAGCAAATACTGATTGAAAATACTATTTCATTTAATGCTTAAATAAAATACTATTTGAAAATACTATTGCATTTAATGCTTAAATCAAATACTATTTGAAAATACTATTGCATTTAATGCTTAAATCAAATACCATTTGAAAATACTATTGAGTTTAATGCTTAAATCATGAGAAAATACTATTTACTATTTGCACTCGGATTCGAATATAGGAAATATGGTATCGAAATTCGAAAATAGGACATACAAATTTCAAGATCACACAGATCTCCCAAATGACGCTCGCTCTACCTTCTTAAGATTATATATATTCGGGTAAATATTTCTTGCAAGTATTTCTGAACGCAGGTATATATGTTTACTACTTAGAGTGGACCTTATTTTTCGACGACACAATTTTTAACACATCGCCCTCTAAAGTTGTTCCGTTTCGTGAAAAAATAATTTGTACAAAATTTAAGATCCATTGGACGTCGGAAAGACGTGGCACAGCGAATGCGAAATTTTGAAATAGGAGTAACTGCACGCTAAATGTAAAGAGTAGCGTGTTTCTGAAAACTTAAATGAAATATTTTAAATTTCAGAGAATATTATAATTCCTTACTTATTTAATATTAAGTTTTGTCCACATGTGCATTGAAACTCAAGTTCAATTTGTACAAAATAAGACTATTTCACTCTAACTGACCCGTAACAGCAGCGAAATATGACATACAACTTTCGACATCGATTAGACTACTGGACGATGTATGTTCTCATACAGCACACTTCGTGGCGGCAACGTTGCAGGATGGTTGCAGTAACCTTGCACTTGCTTGCAGTGTTGCATAGTTGCAGCGCAATGTCGATGTAACGTTGCTGCGACGTTGCCGTGCAACATTGCATGGAGCGGACATAGAATTATTGCTCCATAGTTGCATCAATGTTGCGTTGCACTGCAACGATCCTGCAACTTTGCTGCAACGTTATGGCAACGTGTGGCAACGTTTCCACAATGTTACTGCAACGTTGCGCCAGTATTGCGGCAACGTTCCTGCAATATTGCCGCAACTTCCCTGCAATATTGCTGCAATGATCCTGCAATGTTGCGCACCGTTGCTTAACCTAAAATATTTAAACCTAAAATATTTCCGTTGTTTTTAATGATACGAGAAAATGTCTAAGAAAAAAAATGTTTGCTTCAGGGAGCCAATTATTCTGACGGAGACGATTTTTGTTCTCAAGGTTATATTTCCCGAAATTTCAAGATCATCAATGGTTTTTTTATGGGATGACGTATTTTCATTACTGTAACGTTATAGCCAATAAAAATACAAATTCAACCATGTGTAACATGTTGTCATTTTTGTCTAACAATCACTTTTTTCCTGAGATATTTTCTCGTATCATTAAAAACAACGGAGATATTTTAAGCTTAAATGTTAGGTGACTCCCCTGTATATTTTAATGTGTAGAATGACACTGGGTGGGAGTTGTAGCACATACCTATACTGTCACAAAATTCTAATGGAGTTTGTCAAAATGAGCCATCGTTTTTAAATAATTTGAGTTTAAAGTTTTGCTCGATAGGAGTATAAGTTCGAATACGTTAGCGGTCTTATCAATCAGTGGTTGTAGCTGCGGCGGTAAAGTGTTCGCCTACGACGCTATAGGTCGCCGATCGAATCCCCTTGGAGGAAAAAAAATTTTTCTGTGAGAAAAAGTTAATAGGGCCCCTGATAACCATCTGACGCCAATCTGACATCAGATTGGCAGCAGGGTCTGCCGTGAGAGCGCAGAGCCTGACGTCAGATCCGTAGTCATCTGTGTCCGCATTAGGCTGCGGTCTGAGGTACAGAGCCTGACATCAGGGCCTGACGTCAGATGAGAACAGCAGATTCGCATCAGATCCTGCCGTTCGCCTGACACGTATAACAGCGCCATCTGAGGGTCAGAATTGGCAAACAATTCCCTACGCGTGACGTCACATGGCCGTCCCTACACACCAACACAAATGCAGCGTTATT
This sequence comes from Andrena bucephala, assembly GCA_947577245.1. Taxonomy (NCBI): domain Eukaryota; kingdom Metazoa; phylum Arthropoda; class Insecta; order Hymenoptera; family Andrenidae; genus Andrena; species Andrena bucephala. The sequence goes on from OX387717.1 coordinate 64,896,070, forward strand.
GCTGTAGGTGTATCCCTACTCCCCCATAATCAGCTAGTAGATTCTACAGTTTATTAAATAATTAATTCTACTAGTTTCAAAAAGGATTTATTCTTTATTTAATAATATACAGGATTAGTGATTACAATTGTTAGAAAATAATATAAATAGCGCATATAAATTCGAGGAAGAACATTCAATTTTTACATTTATAAATCCATATACGTCCCGTAACCAGTGGTACCTATTAGGTGCGATATCAGAAAATTTCCTTTATTTTCGACTTCTTTTTGCTGTAGAATCACCACATTCCGTATTATGTTAGCGCTGAAAACAAATAGAACCTTAGTATAAAATTAAAGGTAACGTATGAATAAACAGGTATACATGCGATACTTACTTCAGCTCCATCTCCGCACAGCACACACCCCAGGCGATCATGCATGCTCCTGCGAACATTAACATTTATAATAAAACATGTGTTTAATTATTATCTACTAAACAAGACGCTAAACATTGGCACTTCGTGCATAACCATACTTTTCTGTCTTGCAGATAATGTGAAACTCGATTTTCGCGACGTAGATAATTGGAAATTATTCAATTGCATAATTACGTTTGCCTTCTGGATACGTCAAGATGATTTGTCTGGATATTGATGGATGAAATTACTTGGAATATTCTTCGATTTTGCCGGCACTGATTGCCACTGCCAGTGACTGTCATCTCATACCTCGAAAATGAATGCAAATTGGACATAGAGTCTTGACCAATTACGAGTTTCGGCACTATGGCGCAGCCAATCCGAGCGTCGATTCAAGAGCGTTGGTCAAGACTCTACGTCCAGTTTGCGTTCGTTTTCGAGGTGGTAGTCACTGGCAATGGCAGTCAGTGCTGGCAAAATTGAAGAATATTCCAAGTAATTTCATCCATCAATATCCAGACAAATCATCTCGACGTATCCAGAAGGCAAACGTAATTATGCAATTGAATAATTTCCAATTATCTACGTCGCGAAAATCGAGTTTCACATTATCTGCAAGACAGAAAAGTATGGTTATGCACGAAGCGCGAATGTTTAGCGTCTTGTTTAGTAGATAATAATTAAACACATGTTTTATTATAAATGTTAATGTTCGCAGGAGCATGCATGATCGCCTGGGGTGTGTGCTGTGCGGAGATGGAGCTGAAGTAAGTATCGCATGTATACCTGTTTATTCATACGTTACCTTTAATTTTATACTAAGGTTCTATTTGTTTTCAGCGCTAACATAATACGGAATGTGGTGATTCTACAGCAAAAAGAAGTCGAAAATAAAGGAAATTTTCTGATATCGCACCGAATAGGTACCACTGGTTACGGGACGTATATGGATTTATAAATGTAAAAATTGAATGTTCTTCCTCGAATTTATATGCGCTATTTATATTATTTTCTAACAATTGTAATCACCAATCCTGTATATTATTAAATAAAGAATAAATCCTTTTTGAAACTAGTAGAATTAATTATTTAATAAACTGTAGAATCTACTAGCTGATTATGGGGGAGTAGGGATACACCTACAGCAATAACGCTGCATTTGTGTTGGTGTGTAGGGACGGCCATGTGACGTCACGCGTAGGGAATTGTTTGCCAATTCTGACCCTCAGATGGCGCTGTTATACGTGTCAGGCGAACGGCAGGATCTGATGCGAATCTGCTGTTCTCATCTGATGTCAGGCTCTGTACCTCAGACCGCAGCCTAATGCGGACACAGATGACTACGGATCTGACGTCAGGCTCTGCGCTTCAGATCTGGTTATCAGGGGCTTTGTACTTCTATGATTCTCTGCACACTTCAATATAGTCGCGTCCGTCACGGACGTTATTTATATTTTTGGACCCACTGCCCGAATCGTTGCAGAAGGCGGACATAGCAATATTGCGACAACGTTGCAGTGCAACATATCAATCTTGCACAGCAACGATCCTGCGACTATGATGCAACGACAGTGTGCTGTATGGGTTATGGAGTTTTGATGATCTCAGGTCGATATGAATCAGTTAGTATGAATGCAAGCTCGATCCAGTTGCAATCCATTGAGGCTGAAAACTATTACCAATTTTAAAGGGGGCAGGAAAGGTCGAAAGACTACACAGAAAGGCACAGTGGTGAGCAGTTGTAGAGGTGTGGAAAAATTACTAGGAATTCCAATGATTTCGCCTAGCAGTGAAGATGAACTTCTGCGGTGTATGATTTGTTAGAAGAATGGGGATTATCCGACAAAGTGCAAGCACTTCGTTGTGACACTACCTCACCAAATACTGGACGCTACCAAGGAGCCTGCGTTCTCCTTAAACAAAAATTAGACAGGGAAATTTTATATTTGCCCTGCAGATACCATAGAATCTTGTACTACAAATAAGGCTAATAACATTCCTTTGATATTAAACAGGAAATTCTTTAATCTTTGTCAAGATACAATGTATAATAAAAACTCTAATATAAGTGCAAAATGTGTTACGTGTAAAAGAAATCAGAGGAACTTTACGTGCCACATTTCTATTACATTTAAAAACTAAACATTCTAGTCTCTTACAAGAATATTATCAATTTAAGGACTCAATGTATGAACATGCTGGAACTAAAAATCTGCCACCTCAAGAACTTGAGAATGTTCTGGTAACTAATTTTATATTTATATAGAAGAGCAAGAGTTTGGTACAGTGGTTTCGGAACTAAGCAAATTGAAAGTGCTCATATATTGTTTAAGTCGTAAAACGTTAACTATACGTGTAAACACTGAATTCGGTTAATGTCAAATATTAAAAAGAAACTTTCAGAAGTAGATTACGTTTGTACAACAGTAGACATACGGTCCACACTTAGGCGAAGTTATCTGGGTGTAACAGTAGGTACACTGGATAAATCCACAAAACTTTAACCAACAAAGTGAGGCAATAGCTTGCTGTCGATTTAAAGGCACCCATAATTATATTTCTATTGCTAAAAAGTTATCTAGCATACGTGGAACATACGGTTTAAACGTAAGTAAAATAACATGTACAATTACTGACAATGACAGTAATTTTCAAAGGCTTTCAAAGAGTTTAATTATTATGGTAATATAACAAATGATGAAGATGAAGAATTGGTACACTATAACAATGAGGATGCTATTGATCAATTTAGCAATATTACTGACATCCTTCACTCGGATGAAAATGAAACCTTAACATTTGAAAATTATTATAATTTATCCAAGCGTTATCAGTGATGTTCTCATACAATTAGTTCAATTTGCACTGCTGACGTAAACAAGTTGATTACATTGAACACATCATACGGGAAATGTCACGTTTCCGTGATGACCAAATGTTCTAATCTAATCTATAGAATAAAACAAACCGATCAGCTAATAAAGCGAGTGATGAATATAAAAATATTGTTGGTCGAGCACCGTGTACGCCATGTATTACAAGGTGGAATGATTACCACGATAGCGTTACAGAATTATTAAGTATTCAAAAATCACTTCCAACTATCTGTCAAAAATTAAAAATGCCACATTTTAGTACGCAAGACCTAGAATTCTTAGAAAAATATAAGACTTGCATTCTTCGGAGATATTTTGCCATGGATATATGGAGTAAAGCACAATCAAGAATGCGTTAAGCAAGATGAAAATAATAATCAAATATTAAAGTATTGTGCACCATTAAAAGAGTATTTCTTGAAATGATTGTACGATCGCTATCGTAATATATTTGAATTGAATGATGATGCTGAGAATTTCATCATTGCTACGGCATGTCACTCAAAATGGAAATTTCATTGGTTACCTCAAAATCAAGAAAATAGTAAATTACCGTTTATTAAAAACAAAATAATAAAATTCTTATGTTACTAATGAGGAACGACAATTATTGTTCACCTTTTTCCATGTTCCATCTACTTCTTGTTCTAGAAATAATAGCGTGCACTCTGCCGAAATGGAACTACTTCATCAATATCTCAATGATAATAGTGCATAAATTCAAAGTGTTAACTAAGATATAATACTGGAATACCATCCTCTGCACTATTTAATTTTGCACGGCAAATATTAACACCTCATCGAAATTCATTAAAAGATACTATGTTCGAAAAATGTGTTCTGTTCAAAGCAAATAAAGTGAATCAGTAACTTGTATAGATTACTTTTGTGAAATATTTTTAGTAATTTATAAACAAAATAAAAGTCTTATGTTATCGATAAAAGTATATCGTACTATAAAATGTTAAAATTAAAAACTGCTTACTTGCAATATTATTATCTATTTGAAATATTATTATTTGAAATACTATTTCCTTATATTTCAATGAAATTCTCATTTCACAATAGTGTTTGTATGAGTTAGTATGAAAATATATTAAATATATTTGAAAATATATTTGAAATACTATTTCTTCATGTAACTACTATTTCAAAGAAATATTTATTAAATCCTGTATCACTCGAAGTAATAAAGATATTTATTTCTATTTATCTATTTCAAAAATCTATTTCCCGAGCCTTGTCAGTTTCACAACCACTTCTTTCTAGGCATAATTTTATTTGGAAAGGATTGGTTACAACATTTAATGATTACCTTAATTGAAAAAAGTGGTGGTAACTTGTTGAATATTACCACCAACGCCATTTTCGAAATGATTCAATAACCCTGAAAAACGAGAAAACATTTTCAAAAAACTAATCCTGCCATTTTGAACTTTAATCTTATAAAGAGTTTTGATTTCTGTAAAATTTAAAAACTGCTTTCATGACCGAAAACAATTGACGATGCAGACTCCAGTATGACAAATTAGCAACAGAGGAATATAATGGTTAGGTATAGCAACCACTGTTGCGAATAGATGCCAAACGTAGTTTCGGAAATAACAGCCTGTTTCATATTGCCACCTCTTCTCCTAACATTTTATTATTAAATGGTAACGAATTATATTAAAAAACGATATTTCATTTAAACATATTTTAATATTATAATATAATGCTTAATTATTTACAAGTGAAATTATCGTCTGTTTTACTTCACTTCAAATACTTTTTAATACAATGCTCAAAATATCCAAAACGGTTTAGGTAGGGTAGAAAGTGGGGGTTCTCAATCCTCAAATTTCTCTATCGTCCAAGTCGATCCTTTCTTCGAGTAATTCTTGTTAGGAATCAGTTTTTAAAAGGCTCCTCCCAATACGAAGTTTCTAACAATTAAAAAATGAAATCTAATATTTACAGTTTCCAAGAAAACCAGCGAATTCGCGGCTGTTTGAATCTCAGTGGATTACCATGTCGGTTATCTAAGAAAGCACTAATTGCAAGATCTCGCCGAGCCACTCTCTCCATCTCTCCACTTGGGCCCGTTTCATCACGTTATTTGCGATCAGCTACCCACTTCGTCTCGACAATCCCAGATGGGTTGCTTAAGGGGTTAGGACACAGTAACCGGCCAAGAAAGCAGACGATTTTTAAACGACGATAATAAGAAAAGTGAGCAATCGATTAATTGTTGGATCGTCAATGCTTAGGAAATATATTATAGTTTATGACGTTTTTGGGGTTTTTGTTAAAGTTCATCCGATTTGCCGGAATCCGACCCACCAGTTGGCCATCCGAAAAAAAATGGACATTTTAAATGGACACATTGCACGGCGTACAAATGCTATTTTGTAAATATTATATGCTTTTCTTATAGTTCATAATATAGTGAACTAAAACACAAAACCTTATATTAATCGATTGTTCACTTTTCTTATTATCGTCGTTTAAAAATCGTCTGCTTTCTTGGCCCGTTACTGTGTCCTAACCCCTTAAGGGGGTACATGGGTATTAGACAGCTAAAATCAACGATTGCTTCTAGGCTAGATTGTAGAGCCAGTAATAACTTAAACCATTTACTCTTTTAACAATTCTTTCTTAGAGATATAAGACGTATTTTGAAATAAGAATGTTTACAGAATATTAAAAATTAATTAATCTCGAAAAAAATTAATTCTCGAAACCACGTTTTCAAAATTGGCGCCGGGGATAACTCAAAAACTATTTGACCAATCAACTTCAAATTTTGCACACTTTTAGTTTATAATATTCCTCGGAATATGAACCACAAGGTGTAACCAAATTATTAATTTTAACCACTGTTTTTAAACAAATAAAACGCGAATTTTTGGCGGAAATCACACTTAATTGTTTGAAATTCCGCCATTTTTAAAATATGCTATTTTTTACATCATTTACGGTTCATATTTTTACAATTGGCACATAAATTGAAATAAAAATTTATTGTTCTGTTTCACATAACTACGGGAAACGCTACAACCAGCGCCGTTTTGTATCTCGGAAAAGAGCCTATTTCAGAAACGTCTCTATTTCATTTGTATTTATTATAACTGTACTGTTATAAATTTTTTCTTATTTGTTATAATGATAAATAAAGTACCCTTAAAGTTCTGAAAGGATTAGCGCATTGGTATCATAGCAAAAAATTTCTAAAAATTAATACAAAAATAAGCTGTTTATACGGGCTTCTCCTCCTAAGCACGAATCGCTTAGGCCATGTTTAAATCACGAAATAATAGTAATCAGGCCGACAGATCAACGCGACAGTTGTTCTGTAATGACGACGAGCGAATGGGCATATTCAAATATGTATGACTCGATGATCAGTCTTGAGTTGGCCGCGGAGGGATCGACACAAAAGAAAATACTTGTTTCGTGTAGCAAAGAAATAAACCAACGATTATCATCTACCAAAATCTCGTGCTACAATTTCGATCGACTTTTGTGACATTCGTGTAACGCCTGCAGTCTTCGATACTCAAATTTAACGTTGTGTTGCAATGGGCACTTCACACGGTTTTGCCCTCTCCGCTACTTCCTTGGAGCGTAGTGCGTTTGCTCGGTGGAAGGAAATATTAGTATAATATAATGATTTATCATAAAAGCTTATGTGTTTGATAACGAAGGCACAGTAGGCGTAGGCCCTGTACTCTGTGCTGTCACTCCTCGATTGGTCAGTGTTATTGCGAAGATAGAAGTAGAGGCTTCATTGCAGCAAAGTCCTCCCGAGGAACATATCAGTCGAGCCTCGCTATTTCCGAGAGTTCTTTCTGATGCGCACAGTTGTCGCAACACCGTTCTGGCCACGTTCCTGGTGTATTGTTTTTTATTAACGGACTCAAGTAAAGTGGTACTTTTCCTGAATCTACAAGACGTGGTTGCTGCGATAAGTGAAACGCATTCAGACTTCGCCACATCTTGACGTATGTAAGTAAGCTGAATTGTATCTAACATTTGTGCGATGGTGAAATTTAAGCATTCGATTCGCTGTTACATCACCGTCGTTTAAGGGGTTACGCCACCCTTAGATGCTCAAATTTCACGATCTTTTTATGATAGGTACCTACTATGAGGTTGAAAATTATTTCTATACTTCTTATGTTTAGGGCATGTATTAATGAATATATTGTATAAATATTGTAAAGAAATATTAAAAAATGGCCGAGTTATGGGGTGTCCCGCGAAGCTCCTCCGCGTGAGCATTATATATGACACTACAGATGGATCATTAAACAGGCTTTTTAAAAAAAGTTTCTTTTGTTTTGCAGTGATAACTTAAAAACGGAGGTTTCAACCGATTCAAAACAAATTCAAGCATCTTCACAAAATGTATAGTTTCGGACCACACCCACATTAAAGTTAATGAAAACTCTTATTCTTTATGAAAACAAACTAAAACCCCATTGAGACCCCATTGGTGAGGTTTTACCATCACTCCAAGCCGCAAAAGATTAGGTCTTAGTATCTTTTCATAAAGAATAAGGGTTTTTATTAACTTTAATTTAGGTGTCGTCCGAAACTACACATTTTGCGAAGATGCTCGAATTTGTTTTGAATCGATTGGAACCTCCGTTTTTTAGTTATCACTGCAAAACAAAAGAAACTTTCTTTAAAAAGCCTCTTTAATCATCCATCTGTAGCGTCATATGTAATGCATATTTTTCACTAAACAAACTAGTTTTTTATAGCTTATGAATAAACAAACAAGTTTTTTATAGCGTATGATGTTTATAAACTTCATGCCAAGGAACAAGTCTCAGTTTCAATTTGTTTCTTTGTAATTAATTGAATCGAAAATGCTTCATTTTAGACAGGAACGACTGCCTAGTACCCTTATAGTCTGGGAGCCATCGACACATTATTTTGGCCAATTCGTTTAAAGTTAGTTTATCTTTTGTTCTTCTATATTTGTGCTACATAGGGGCCGTCCTTAAATTACGTAAGGGTAATTTTGGCGATTTCTTACCCCCTCCCTCCCCCAGTATAAGAATTCGTAAGATTTGATATTGCAACCTCCTTCTTACGTAATATTTTTTACATTGAATTTTTTCAGTTATTAAAATTCTTTTAAAGTTTCATATAATTCATTTAACTCGGTTTCGGGAAATTTAAACTAAAACAACTTTTCTGGAACATTAATGATAGAATTTGTATTTATTGAAAATTAGGTTTAAAAATATTACGTAAGACGCTACCTGACTAAGAAAACGTAAGAAACTCGCGACCCCCTTCCCCCCCAAAAAGCCTTACGTAATTTAAGGGGGTAGACACGGGTAATGCAGCGCGCTGTATACCGACACAATCTGGCCCGAAACATGGGTTTAGTAGAATACGCTTTTCGTCCTTATATGAGCGAATTTTGGGCTGGGCGAGGTCTCATTCGAAAGAGAAAGGTTCAGTGCAGCGCGCTCTGGTCATGGTTCGACGAGATTGTGTTGATATCTAATAATATGAGTGTTCAAAGTAGAGCAAAAATCGACAAAATACACCCGCATGAACCAACGTATTTTTAGGTCACTAAAAGAGTCTTGTGACTCAAACGATGACCAGAGCGCGCTGCACTGAACTTTCCTCTTTCGAATGAGACCTCACCCAGCTCAAAATCTGCTCATATAAGGACGAAAAGCGTATTCCCGTAATTGCATTCCCAATTACGAGTTCCGCCATATTGGCGATAATACAGAGCAAGTCACGTGACAAATTTAGTTGAGCTAGTAGACACGAGATGGCGCCTACTCGGGAGGACTGCCAACGTGGAGTCATAGCAAAACTGAAGCGTTAGCTGGATACATGTGCCACAGTAAAAGCGTACTGGCAATCAATGTATGAATTTTCGGACGATTGTAGGTTCGGTTATATGCATTTTAGGCATATAACTGCTAGGAACTGTGTACATTTACTAAATTAACGCTTTTATTGTAACACATACACTTGAAATCGCTGTCGAATTTGTTATAATTATATGGCCACATTATTTAAAATAAAAAAAGAGATTGGAACTTTTTTACTAATACTGGAAATATTGATTTACTGATATCATATTTTCAGAATGTGGAAGTTACAGCAATTATTTGCAATTATTGCTCTTATTATTATTCTTCCGACTATTGTATATAACATACAACAAGGAAAAGTCTCTAAATCAGTCAACAGTTGACTCCCTGATTTTTTTGTAATTCTTTACGGTCCTATGCAGAGATGGGCATTATTTAAATAAAAGAATATACTTCCGAAAGGCCCCAGTGGCCGATCGACACGATGTTTGGGGTAGGGTGTGTGTACCCTAAATCTAAAATTTTATTTAGCTTCGGGTATTTATTAGTTTCCTTTGTTTATTCGAAGGCGTTTCATCTTGGGCTTCGAATAATTTTTCATCTTTCATTATATCTTTATCCTAAGGTCGTATTCAGATATATTGGCCGGTCGATTCGTTTTCGCGAACAGCGATCGAGGAGAAATCAGCCACCACCATCTGACGATCGTGGATTTGTCTGTTGGAGTTACGCGGCCACCCAAGGGTATGGTGGGGTAACGGGAATGCTGCGCGGCTCCGTCTGAACGTAGCCGTGTGACTGTTATGACCAAATACGAGATGAAGCTATCGAGAAAGAATCAATGTTCTGACCAATAAAGCTCCTGAATTTTTTCGGAGCTAAGGCACACTATTCTGATGTGTGTATTTCTACGCTGCAGCTCGGTTTGGCCTATACACAACAGAAGCTTGGTGCTATCCCCACCACTTCTGGCTCACTCTTGTTCTGCGAAGGCGAGAGTGAGATGGAACGAGAGCGAGTCAGAAAACGTTGCGAACAGGAGCACCGAGGCAGCTAAGCGGTGTACCTATGGTGGGAGTATACGCGTTACGAAACTCACCGGCCAATATATCTGAATGTAAAGTCTCGTTAGCCGCTCGCTTAGGGTTGCCAGATCTTCGGCATTCAGCCGGAGTCTCGGGTTTTGAACCGTTGTCTCCGGCCTCAGGCAGGCACAATAAAAATCTCCGGCAGAATAGAGAGTATGGTGCAGCGTGCCATAAACAAAATAGAAATCTATTAAAATCTGTAACAAATTCTAATAACTATTCATAATACTTTTATTATTATTATTATTATTATTATTATTATTATTATTACTCGTTTATAAGAAGTCATTATTATAATGAATTTTAGATGCCTATTTTTTTCTTCGCCCCTTTTTTTCTCACTTTCCCCACTCCAATCCTCCACGAAATTGAAATCTCCGGCAAAAGATCAGGCTTGATCTGGCAACCCTGCGCTCGCTGGTCCGGACCGGCGTGAGCCCGTATCATGAACGGAGCCCTAATTCCGAGGCTGAGTTTCTCGCTTCTTTCTGGCCGAAGGGGGGAGCAGGATGGAACGCTTTGCGTGCGCGGCGGGCGTACGCGACGGGCGCGAGTGCTCAGATGGAATCGTGACTGTTCGATGCATCCGCGCCACGGTCAGATAGCCAGGCACGGCACGAGTCTTTTTTGCGCCATAAGCGAGCTTGACAAATTCCGCCATTTATTATAATACATTTAATTGAGCTTCTTCATGACCTTACTCTACTCGTAGTTTAAAACCGTTGTAGTATAATTTGTAGTATTTCATTTAAAAATTTATTTTCAACAATGCCAACAATGAAAAGGCCATTTTGCATTTCTTGTCAACCTTACGCCCTAGCAGTTGCCTAATTTTGCAGAGTAAAGTCATAAATAATCTCAAATAAATGTAATATAATAAAGGGCGCAATTTGACAAGTTCGCTTAGGGCGCAAAAAAGACTTATGCCGGGCCTGCGTCAAGTTTTTGCGAAGCGGTTCCCGTGCTCACCGTAAGCACTTGCGACCATCGTGCACGCCCGTCGCGCATACAAAGGACGGAGTGTCAGGCGTCCGAAAGACCGAGCGAGACAAAATATCAACGCGTCGTCTGTCTCGTACTGTCCTCGCTCGCTTTCAGTGCCTTCGCTCGCTCTCTTTCCATCTCGCTCTCGCCTTCGCCGGACAAGAGTGAGACAGAAGTGGTGGGGATAGCGAAAAGTCCGTACCGTGTACACCAAACAGAGCCCGTAACGATCTTAGATGCTCGAATAACTGACGAGAACCTTTGTGGCCCGAGCCGCACGAGATCGCCGTTGCTCAGCGATGTGTCATCGATTATATAGAAACAGAATTTGTTTTTTTTTTCATCGTATCAATATGAAAGTGACACAAATGGATTCCTGGCATTCTCCCGATTAAATTGACAGAAAATAATTTAAATCAGACTATTTTTAACGAAACGGGCTTCCAATTCTGCAAACAAATTTTCACGTAATTTCCTTAATTATGGTCCGAATAATATCATTTTTGGGGCCAATTTGATCGAGAAAACATGACGAATCGATTCACGTCACTTTCGCAAAGATCTGATTAGAAATGCAGAACTGAAGATTTGTCACTGCTTAGTGCGTAACATTGTATGGCCCCGCTGGATTCGAGCGTCGAAACCCACGAAACTCAGCGAGTTGCATGATTGCTAGCGTGAAGGACAAGAGAGGACTTTGCATGGCGAAGGAAAGTCAGCCTTCTATAGAACTCAAATCGAGAAAGACTTTGCTGACAAACTTTACATATGTATATTCGCGTCAAATAAATACTTTAATTGTAAAATTTAGACGACAAACTATTGTTGAATTTGGATATTCTTCCGAATGGCCCCAGTGGCCGATCGAGATGAGGTTTGAGGGGAGGGGGTATGAACTCTAAATCTAAAATTGTAGCTTCGGGTATTTATTAATTTCCGAAATATTAATAAAAAATTGTTAATTTATTTTGGAATTTTTTTTTTGACGTTGGTGCAGGCCTCCCTACCCGGGAGCCCTTCCGTCCCCCATTTTCAACTTTTGAAATTTTGAAACCACTGTCTCATTTTTAGCATCGCCAAACTCACATCGGTTCGCTACCATGATTTACGCGCCCGCGAGCGGGCGCGCGCCCTCCGCGCCAATCTAACCCAAACTAATACTAAAACCCGGAACAAGTTGGAAAGTGGAATGTGTTATGTCGGTATAAGTCAACAGAAATATTGTTAAGAGGGGAGACCGTAGTAATGAGATTGAAAAAAATCGGTAAGGTGTACCGTTTTATGCACAATTACTTCTGTATCTTTTGAACGCATTAATTACTGAAGGTAAAATTTTATATTTGTGGTCGGTCCACACCCCTCGTATTACCCACTAAGTTTCATCTCGATCGGCCCCGGTTGGGACTAGACCAGTGCGTGGGGCGCGGAGAGCACGACAGCGAACTGATGTGAGTTCGGCGATGCCTAAAACGAGACCGTGGTTACAAAATTTCAAAAATGTAAAATAGGGGGACGGAAGGGCTCCCGGATAGGGAGGCCTGCACCAACGTCCAGAAAATTTTTCCAAAAAATGAACAATTTTTTATTAATATTTCGGAAACTAATAAATACCCGAAGAAACAATTTTAGATTTAGGGTCCACACCCCCTCCCCACCCTTCCCCCAAACCTCGTGTCGATCGGCCACTGGGGCCATTCGGAAGTACAGCCTTGAATTTCGCCAGTTCTTACATATGCATCACTTGGTTGGGAATTCCTGATCCCAGAGTTTCATGCATTTACCTATTGAAATGTTGCTTCAAGTCATCGGGAAATTGCATTACTTCTTCTCGTACATACATACATGTATCTGTTCGCGAGTAGGTGTCACGAGTGACACGGCTTTGGTTTCTCAAATAAATGCACATTTATTAGGGCCCTCGGTCGACGGCGACTTGAGTCATCCAGTACTGAATATGAAATTGTTCATATTTCTCACTACACCTTGATAAGAGTGTTACCACCGATGGATTCGTGAGTTTATGTCCACGAAAATGAGTCGAGACGCGAAGCAATTCGGTCTATTTTTTCTTATGAATACATGATTAGGACACACACACTACGTTCATTAAAAATAGACCGAATTGCTCCATGTTTGGCATCATTTTCATCAGTAATGCAGTGCTCTGGTGAAGAACATCGTAATACGGAGCTAATATTCTAGGCCCTAGAATCTACGATATTGTCAATGTGCAGTTGAAACGCACGCCGCTTCACACTATCGTTTCTTAGCATTTATACGGGGTGATTCTGTAGCTAGAATCGTCAAACGCGATGCTCGCCAACAATCATGTGTCTCGCTGAGTTTCGTGGGCTTCGACGCTCGAAACCAGCGGGACTATACAATGTTGCACGCTAAGCAGTGACGAATCTGATGTTCTGCAATTTCTAATCAGATCTTTGCAAAAGTGACGTCAATCGATTCCTTACAATTTTATATATAATGTTTGTTCATAACTGCTTTCTGCATAGGACGTGTAATAAGTGTATTTCATGTTCTGTTTCGGTGCTTTGCTAGTAAAAAAATGTCTAACCTAACAAACTTCATTTTCTGGGGACATCCCCTCATCTATTTTCCCTTTTCACTTATAATTCCTTACTGCTAACGTAGAATATTGTAGCATAAGCACATTTTAAGTAATTAAAATGTACAATGAATTTTCTATGTTTGCAGTACCAGTCGACTTCCGTTTAAATTTGTATAAGTACAACGCAACAGCTGAGAATTTCTTTCCTTATTCAGAATAAAATACGGAAATAGCAAACAGCTCCCTCTCGCGTTTACCGGGCAATCGGCGATCTATCGGTATTACCATTTCTGTGCAGAAAAAACCTGCTGTAATACCGACCTGCCGCATCGGCCAGGTCACGTGACGTGTCTACCCCCTTAAGGACGACCCCATATGCACAAAACGACCACCTGCCAGCGCACCAGTGGAACAAATCTTAACAGCAGCGTGTTAACTATGTAAGAAAATATTGTGCAAAATACTTACATGTTTAAATTTGTAAATTGTTGTACTAATAATAGACACCATAAAACTCCGATAAATGATCTGCTGCCACTTTAGTTGCGGAACGACATGTTATTGCCACTCGTATAAACATGTTAAAAAAAAATCGATTCACTAAAATGTTTAAAGCTGAAAATTTTTTTGGTTGTACTTTATATCACAAAATTGAAGAAAAACGATTGCTGCCAGTCCTATCACGGGACAAAAGCCTTGGCAAGAGTCATCAAAGGTGCAACGCCACGCGCCGCTTCGCGCCAAGTTGCTTCTTCAGGACGAGTGTAGTGTGGCGAATTGCATGAATTTAACCCAAATATTTAAAAGTACAATAAAAAATTTCTCTTTATCTTAGTACATAATGATTCGGCCAAGCAGTTTGTTCCACGATAGGACTGGCAGCAAACGGTTTTCTTACACTTCTTAATGTAAACAATTACTACAAAAAAATTGAGCTTTAAACATATGACGACAGCGGAGAAAATTAATGTTGGATTGCACGCGCCTTATGAACATAACTTGGCGCGGTGCCTCGCACCTAGGGAATACAATCCTGGAATTCCGGCTGTTTTTTGGATTCCAAAAATCCTGGGATTTGATATAACTAATCCCGAGAATTTCGGGATTTTTTAAACATGTGAATTACTTTATGAACTCCCGAAAAAATATAAAAATAAACAGAATAAAGAAACGTAGTTATTTCATAATAATAAGGGCAATAATAATAAAAATGATTTATTTAAATAATAATATTAAGTCGCATAAACTAACTAAACCATATGTATTTTTACAATGATATTCTCACTTTTCGCTATTTCGAAATCACGTCAGTTGCAAATCGCAACTTGTCTGAACACGTAAAGTCGAAACATTGTAGATATGTACGTACTTTAGATGCTTTGTTGTTGCTTCGTTCGCATTTTCAAAAATCTTCATAATGTTTTATTGATATTATCTACTTATTGAGACGTTATTATTCTTCATTACTGTTTTTATTGTGAAAAATGATTTTAGTTTATGTTTCAGACTAATGATATAAAGTAAGTTTGTTTACATTAACCCTCGGAAGACGAATGGTGGATACGGTCGCGTGAGACGAATGCAGGGTCAATTTGACCCATAGCAACATTTCTATGGTACACGGGTTGCACGAAAAAATTGAATATAAAATGAATTTAATAATTCAAATTTCTAAAACGAACTAAAATTTATTAATAAAGAAATACATAAAAAAAAACATTATTTATATACTTTTGATACATAAAATAGATGTATCTCCTGTATGATTTTTACAAATAATGTTACTGCAATTCAGGCATCTTATACTATACTTTCCCATTGCCAACACAAATATAACATTGTGATAGACTTTGTCAGAGTTGGATCAAAATGACCCTGCATTCGTTGTACGAGGGTTAAATAAAGATTTAGAATTTTAGCACAAAATAAATCATTTTAATTACTGAAATTTTGTATTACCCATTCCCGAGTATGCTCTAATGTGGAACGCAGTGTAGGTGTTCCGTTTTACCCCACGCAACGTGTTCCGCTTTGCCCCACATGCAGTAATTTAGTAAACATTTAATATTTACACTTCAGCGTGAGGTAAAGAACTGGGTAAACCGTCAATATGTAGCGCAATGACTATAGAATCCAACGGTGTTTATGCCGTTATAAATTTTCTAAATCCAAGTGAAGAAAAGTGGTCGAAACTACAACACAATATCGAGACTTCGATACCGGAAATGTTTACAACATTGTTAATCGAAAAGTAACGTGTGCACGAGTCTATAGTCTGTCACGAAATGCTGTGAGGACCGTTTGGTCTCATGTTACGTGATACCAACTCATTCGCAGCTCTCATCTAAGAAAAACATTGATGTTCCGTTTTTCCCACCCGTTCCGCTTTACCCTACTCCCCCTATAAGAGTGACAGTGGCATGCCGTTCCGCAACTAAGGTAACAGCAGAACATTTTTCGGTGTTTTTTTATGTCTATTATTAGTACAAAAATTTTCAAGTTTAAACATGTAAGGATTTTGTACAATATTTTCTTGACACGCTGCTATTAAGCGTTGTTCCACTATCGTCATGGCAGGAGATCGTTTCGTGCACATGTAGCACAAATATAGTAGGAAAAAAGATAAACCAACTTTAAACAAGTGAGACATCAAAAAGTGTCGCTGGTTCTCGGACTATTAACCCGCACGGTCACGGGCGGCGTACGCCACTGCGTCCAAAAAGTCAGTTATTTTCCGTTTTGGTGTTTCTTTTACGCAGGGGTCACTCACCCTATGTCTGAATTGCTGTCAATTAATACTAACCAAATTAAAATTTTTTGAGGTATTTTTTTTAATTATGATTAGATAGGTATTTTGTTTACTTGAAAACTGTTTCTTTTTCATCCTAATTATCTGCCATTAGAAATAGAAAATTATTCAATCGAAAGATAAACAAATAGCCTACTGCTACCTTTTAAAATTACGAAAAAAATGGCATGGCGTATGCAATACGCCGCCTGTGCCCTAAGACTCGTGTTCCACACGTTATAATACCACCATACGTTATTAATACCACTAGAAATGAATATCGCGTGGTGCGAATCGTTTTAATCCGTTTTAATCCGCTCTCACATTGTCAGTTTTTGTTTTAAAATATACACAAGCACATTAAAAAAGAAATGGAGAGAGAGTGAATCAAATCAGTTGTCAAGGTATGCAAAGGGTTGCGAATGCAAAGATTTGTTTCAGATTAGAAATATGATAGCAGTGTGTTTTTCATGCAGCCAAAAGCCAGCAATGCTAAATCTGTTGACAGTACCTACTGCATATCTGTAATATCGTTTTAGCGAGTGACATATATTAATGATCATCTTCATACGTCGTAATCAATTGCAAGCTTTGCAAATTAATTCGATCCGTCGTAATTCTCCGGACAATAGTGAAATTCGCTTCTTTTCAAAAAAGTGAGAAAGGAAATAAAACAATAAAGGAGGTGATTCGTTTGTAACTTATAACATTTTGTTTTTAGCGAACCAGAGCCATGAAACAGCTACTTCGTACAGTGGCAGTATTAATTTCGTTACTGTTACCTGCATTTGCAAATACCGTTCCGAACAAGCCTAATGGAGACGAAGACTATCTGGATGCCTGCAACACTAATAACCTGACTTTACGGTTGCCTGTTTTGTTTATCGGCATGGATTTCTTTTCTTCTGCCATCATAAAATGCTTAACCATCGAGGCCAACATGATTCATGGTGCAGTGGATGGAGCTTTTGATAAGATGCCAAATCTGTGGTACCTGAATCTCCAAGGAAACAGTATTCTTCCAAGAAGCTTGTTTTCTTTCGGAAATCTTCCAAATGTGAGGATGTTGATTCTCAACAATCAAAAGTCTTTTCTGTACGACCTAGAGAACAGACCATTTGACACAGTAGTCGAAATCCAAAGTGTCTATCCGCAACTTCGGTATTTGGATTTAAAGAACACCGGCATTAGCAACATACGAAATACACAGGACAATACTTTCCCAGAACTAACGCACCTCGATCTCTCAATGAATAAAATTGAAAAGTTCAATTTTACACGCCCGTGGGCTGAAAAACTAACGCATCTGTATTTCAACGATAATAAAATTTCGAAAATTTCGTTAGGGTTTCCAGATTTAATGTGGTTAACGTTAGACAACAATAATATCCAAATCATAGGCGATGATGGTTTGGATCTGGTTAGTTTGTCTAATTTGAAAAACCTTTCGGTAGTGAACAATCAAATTTATTCTATACGTAAAGGAGCATTCAGGAACACCGCCAGTCTTCGATACTTGAACATTTCCATGAACTTATTGTCGACCATCCATCCCGGAACGCTTAAGGATCTGCATTCTCTGCAGGTTCTTGCATTGGATCAGAATTCTTTCGAGGACGTGCCTATATCTGTACCCCTGAATATAACTACCCTATCGATGAACTGCAATCGCATAAAATTTCTGACGATTAACTCCCTGCATAACTTGCCTCAATTGAAGACGCTGTCTTTGGCCGGGAATATGATTAGGAGCGTTCACACTGATGCGTTTCAAAATCAAAAAATGTTAGAAAAGCTGTATCTAAACAGCAATGAATTAAGTTACTTGCCAACCGGTTGGTATAAGTCCATGGGGGAGCTTCGCTATCTGGACTTGTCAAACAACGAATTTACATTGTTAGAATCAGCGTTCCAATCCAACATTCCGTATTTACAGCAACTCTGTTTCGAGCGTAATCCTCTTAAGTATATAAACGCAAGTACGTTAAGAACGTTTTTGAAAAATGTAACTGTCTATTTGGACACTCAGGCGAATCGCACTACCGTGAAGTGTCAGCCTAGTCCGTCATACCAAACCACTACCACTCGCAGTTTTGATTCCACCATAATACACGATTATGACTATACTAATGACGATACTGAGGATAATATAACTGATTGGTAGATAGGACAATTAAATAATGGCGTTACAGTGCTACAGAACTTTTATTTTCGACTATTAGGGCAAATGTCTTCTGTATAAAAAGTGTTTTCTGTTCTTGCTTTTAATTGCAAAAATAAATCTATGCTTATGGTTTAAAAGACATCGTTGCATGTCACTTGCTTTCTTGTTCTTCTTCCCTCACAATTTCTCTACTTGTTGAATTAGTTTCAGTGTGAAACAAGTGTGTTACACAATTATCCCGCTTCTGTAAATTTTCTAGTTGATGAACATGCCCGCGTCAAAGCACGATTTTTGAGCCATGGTAAGTATTGCACCCCGATCAACGCGTAACAGAGATTCCGGTCACACGGAGCATATCGGGAGTCTGACAAGTTCGAAAAATCATTCCTGCACAATTTTCTTGACCACCTACAACAATGGCGTCTATGAGAAAAATTCGAATTCTCCAAACTTACATGTCAAATCAATATTTGTACCGGCAAAGGATTCCCGTACAGATCAGCTGTTAGTTACCTTTAAATTTCGACACAATAACAGTATGCCCGACACAGCTTTTCTGTAAGACGACGAGCAAACGGGCATATTCAAATATGTATGACTCGACGATCAGTCTTGAGTTGTCCGCGAAGAGAGCGATACAAAAGAAAATACGTGTGTCGTTGTTATGAGCTGCCTAAAATAATACGTATACCAAAACAGACGTCTAATAGTGAACATAAATGTACCTATTTACTATTAGTTGCTCGGTGACGAATTACTTGGGCTCGTTCATGACCACCTGCAGCAGTGACGGTATATTTGTGCGTGTGATGGGAAACAATGGGAAACGAACCGACGCTAGCGCCAAGCCAAGTGACGCCACGGCCAACCAGCGTCGCCGGGAAATAGGTTGTCGACCACAGACCTACATAAATGACGGTGCATAAAGTAGACTTATGGGCGCAGGGAGTGAAGATTTTCGCGGTGAGAGACGGTATACTCTCAGCCATCTTGTGCCGGTCAAAATAGTGCTGTCATGGAAGTCCTAGTTTACCATCCTTTCACAATGCAAACTAGAATTTTTACGATTGGATTTATAAATAATTACACAAGAACCGACGCCGCAAATAGTTATTGTGTACGTCTATATCCAAACGATGCCAATCCACGCCAATCTACAACAAACGTCAAGCCACGCTAGTACTAATAAGTAATCTATATATATTTTAAAAATTATAGATGCATATTTCTCTTCAATTTTCATTATTTTTACCATTTATATTCGTGAATAATAACTTCGTTAGTACATACTTACAATTAGATGTCTGTATATACTAATCTGTAGCAAACACTTTTTCATAATTAGCGGAACGGAGCATGCGTAGAATGCAACCAATCAAATCCGGGCAGATGCAGGTGCTCTCCGCCCCCCCCCCCCTAAAATACGAATCACTCCCCTCGCCTAAAGTCGCAACTATTCCTCCATCCCTATATTCCTATGTCCATGCTTCAATCCCTCGCAACTATGCACCGTCCTTTACGTCCATGTTGTCGACGCTGGTTGCCCGTGACGTCACTTGGGTTCGCTTCGCGTTGGCGTCACTTGGCTTGGCTTGGCGCTGAGGTCGGTTCGTTTCCCATTGTTTCCCATCGTGGGGTCTCATGCACATATACAGGGTCATCCGCTGATACTGCAACCTACGCGCGCGCGAACAAACAAAAATGGCAACACGGATAGGGGTTATACACTGACATCTGCTGACATTCCTGACACGGACAAGTGTGCGTTGCTCCATTGTAAAGTACGCAAACGATATTTTTTCACACAGATCCTTACGATCCGGAACTGACGGGTACGGAGAGACCTTCGAATTTCACGGAACTGACAAGTGTGAGCTGCTCCATTCCAAAACAAGCAACCGATACCTTTTACGACCACGGACCTGATACGGAACGGATATGTGTGCGCAGACCTTTATTGTGGCTTTTACACGCAGCTGGCGAAAAATCTCTCCGTACAGGGGTATAGCGCCGCAGTCAACCCTGTCGTAGTTAAAATTTCTGAAATTAAGACGGGTACGAGACCAGTCGACATTGTTTTCAAACCTCATTACAGTAATCTGGGGTGCGAGTGGTAAACCGATCATAAAAGCGGAGCGCGGGGCTCGCTTACCTGGGCCGA
This sequence comes from Andrena bucephala, assembly GCA_947577245.1. Taxonomy (NCBI): domain Eukaryota; kingdom Metazoa; phylum Arthropoda; class Insecta; order Hymenoptera; family Andrenidae; genus Andrena; species Andrena bucephala. The sequence goes on from OX387717.1 coordinate 64,916,934, forward strand.
GAAATTCCGCACAGCTCTTTGCGACGTTAATTTGAAACAGACCATCCTAAAATTTTCGAAACTCGAGCATCACTGCTGTCCTGCGGTCATTGGCAACCCTCCGAACGCCGGGTCGGTGAATGGTTGTAGTGGAATGCGTCCGTGAGACGGTGTTGCCATTTTCGTCTGTTCGCGCGCACGTAGGTTGCAGTTTTAACGGATGACCCTGTATACTGCCACTACCGTAGGTGTTCTCCCTCCACTACGCGTATGCTCCCACTCCGCTGCTGTAGGGTCTTTCCCGGCAACCCATGGACATAGGAATATAGGGACAGACTATTAGTTGCGACTTTGGGCGAGGGGAGTGAAGCAGCATTGGCGAGCAGGGGACACGGTCGCTTGGTATTCCGGTGCCGCATTGGTGATTGGTTCTAGCCTAAATGCGCGAAATTTCAAGATGAAACCTTTAGTTTCTTTACAATTATAAATGTACACTAGAATATTTTCAGTAAAACAGAGAAACAAAACGTTTTATTTATAAATCAAAATACTGAAATGTTAATGGTGATTGAGATGTCAGAATTAAATGGTTAAAAGTTTGAATCTATACATATAAAAAATCTTTATTGTTTTCGTTTGATATTTAATTTTGCATCTACCGCATTTAAGTTTGCATTATTATTTGATGAGATCTGTAAATAAATAAAACATGACTATTTAGGAATAGGTAGATATAACTACAAGGTTATCTTTCACTTTTCTGCACTTAAGAATGTGATTTAACGAATTTTGCAACAACATATAACTTGCCATCGTAGAGTTAAATATTGGTCATAGTTTTATAATGCAATATTAAAATTTTTATTATAAAATGTTAATCAAATTACCTAAATATTGGTAATTCATCCTTTAATAAATTATACAACTGTTAATATCTATTGCATAAAGAGATTAGGGTGTATTATCAATCATTTTCATAACACAATTTCATTTTATCAATTTTATTATTTATTACCCGTACATTCATTGGCCCTAAATAAAATGAGCTTATTAAATACTTGCCATACGATTTTTTCAACTTTTTACAATGCACAGTGGCATTGTAAAAACAAATATATATATCTTTTTCTCAAATATACTATAATCCACTGACGCTCCTGCTAATCACAGTACTCAGTCTACTCTTTCACTGCCTTTCACACTGCTTCTGACTCACTCTTACTCGATGAGAATAAGAATGCGCTTGCGCTATCACAACCAATCGCCAATACGGCACCGGAGTACCACGTGACCATAGTTCCCCGCACTCCCTGAACTGCTTCTCTCCTCTCAACCATTGCTACGTCCCTATATTACTATGTCCATGCAGCAACCCTCCTCCGACGCCTTATCAAAAGGGTACAAGGTTCGTGTTACAGCAGACACGTCACCGTAGATGCGCCACCATGGACGTCACCCTGTACCTCACCACCAGAAAGGGATACATATGTATAATAGGATCCCAAGAACAAGAGCAGTCAGCTCCAAAACGCCACACTAACAAGACGAACAGTCATTATTATAAGGTATTCACGCGCAGGGAAGTATTCGAGGATACTCTTATCCTTTCCTGATTTAATTAAGTGTATTCTATTATTAAAGTTACTTGTTTGAGATAAAAGTGTAATTAGTGAACCCGAGGGCTTAACTGTTCGGTCTGATCTAGACTCCCTGGCTCCACTTAAGAAAGTGACTCCGCCTGTGACTCTGGGAAGTATTAATGAGACGACGGTTAACGAACATAGACATTCGAGAGGTATCAAGCTGACATCGTTCCATTAACGATCGCAATGAAACGCTACGTCGTCGTCTCTTGGAAGTCGATAACCGTGTAAACATTGGGTCACATAGTCTCCACACGAACATGCCCCCGTAACGCGCGCATGAAATGATAAGACTGTTGTCGTGTACAATGTTCCTACATCAGATTAACAACAACGGGTTAATCACTACCACCGTCCTTTGCGACTTGGAGAATCGTCTGCCATAGATTAGGTACGCTATAATCTCAGTAGTCTTACTCTATGACAATGTATATTTTTAATTAGATACACAAAGAATGCAGCAAAGAGGTCAAATTTATTTTCTCAATGTCCCTTACATTATATTGTGATTTCAAAATTTCGAAAAGGTGGACACTTTGTTTTATTGGCATGAGAGCTTCCGCGCACTGACGACAATTTGTTAAGTGACAGTTTCCTCCCTCGCGAGAAATGCATTAGCTTCTGTTTTTGTGGTCTAGCATCAGAACTGTGGTCTAGCAACTGATCTGTTGTAGTCACCGAGTTGTTTAAAACTTGCAGCATTTGTTGATAATACTGAGAAACTAATTTGTGAAAAATTATAGCCTCCTAGTGTCAACGGTTTACAAGATATTAAACGTTGAATTTTTGGAAAATCAGGCAAAAAAGACCGACACACTATCCCTTCATCTTCGACGTCCCTACACTTCAGTTTAAGATAGCATCTTGTATTTATAGTCATTTTAAAGGTAAAGGAGCGCTTTTCTAAATACTGTTACACATTTTTGAACTGTTATTAGTATAAATAACAATATTCCACATTAAACTTTCGACCTCTGATTTATCTCAGACCTAACCCAAAATCGATAGAATCGTGTACAAGTACAATGAAAGCTTCCTAACCGAAGGTGCTCGAATTTAAGCGATAGACACTTCGATGCAAACATATATATTCCTTGAGTGTGCAAAATCTGTTCTCGTGAATTTAGGAGTATCAAGAAGATTATCAATGGCCTAGTAGTTTGTGTATTTCTTTCTCTTGATGATGAAGAAAATATCTCAGAGAGATATTTGCATCACGCTACGCGCTACACAAAACACATTCGTTAGGAAGCCCACCGCTACCTATGAACAAGTCTCCACTGGCATTACCCTAAAGAGGTTGAAAACCCACAACTGTTTCCGCTGTGAGAAATTGTAAGCTTACCTGCTGGTCAACATAGGAAAATTATAATAATATTAATAAGCACTTCCGGATTCGACTAACATTTCTAGAAACTTTCTGCACACACGGAACCATTACTTTTAGAAATTTCTAGTGCACACAGAATCGCCATTCGAATGTATAAATACAGGGTGTTTATAAATATGTGGGACAATTTTTCAGTATGGGTTCTACTCATCAAGATAATAAGACAAGTTGGTATACGAAAATGTCGGAAAATGCATAGTTTTGCAGTTATAAGCATTTTCATATTCCTTAAAATACGGGTCCGAAACGTCTATACTCTATTTCAGAAAACAATCAGCTGACAGACGCGTTCGCCTGTTCATACATCGACCTTTGAGGTAGAATGACCGGGAATTGTAATTTTCCGTTCTAACAGGATTGTTGCTATTAGCATTATTATTGCTTATTATTACTATTACTATTACTGTTACTATGAAGATTTATTACTATTGAAATGATATTTACGGAATAAATGGCAATAAATGTCAACTGAACAGCGTTAGTCATAATTTAACGTTTTGATATTTAATGGTTGAAACTAACACATTGAATCTCGACCATGGTTACGCTAGTCGGTCCAAGCTGTCGCTATCGATCCAAGAATTGATCCAAATTATGTATCTCACATTTGGGCCGATCCTCGCTTAATGGGTTACATCCACCGAGAGGTCCATAAAAAGCATATAAGTTCAGGATTTTTTTTAGGAACAGTATAAGTGAAAATCATACACAATGTTTTTCTACTGAAAGATACATCTTTTAACTATATTATTGATAATATTTGAACCGTGAATGATGAACAATACTTAGTTTTCATCAACTAAATATATATTTTAATTAAAAGTAATAAAGCACATATCTATTACAGCAGATGTCTTCTCTTTGGATTCTTACAACGTACAACCCTTCCTCCTCACGCATTCTCCGCATCCAAACTCTTGCGCCAGGCGGCGTCACACATCACTCACCAATATAAATGTATATATCTTAACAATTATTCTAAATTTTCATAACATATTATTATTAACTAAAGGAGATATCATAACATATTATTATTAACTAAAGGAGAGCTGGTGGACATTCCCTAGGCCAAACGATGCATCTGAAAACGAACAAATAGATTTTAAAAATACATAACATTCAGAAGTACCTGACGTTCTCATATTTTTAAATATCGCTTTCAATTTTGCAATAATGGAAATACTTGCAAAGGCTTCTTGAAAAACAAGGAACAAAATTTCCAACGAAATTCGATATTTCCACTTCAAACGGTTGCCCTTTTTTACGAAAATACAATATTCAATTCGGAGAACGCCTGGTACTTCTGAAAGTTATTTATTTTTAAAATGTATTTGAATTTTTGTTTTCAGATGCATCGTTTGGCCAAGCGAGTGTCCACCAGCTACTGCTTAAAAAAATACGACTCATATCCAAGCCGATATCTCCTATATTTAATAATAATATCTCATGAAAAATTAGATTAATATAGTTAAAAGATATATCTTTTAGTAGAAAAACATTGTGTATGATTTTCACTTATACTTTTCCCAAAAAAAAATTCCCAAACTTGTATGCTTTTTCCGGACCTCTAGGTGGATGTAACCGTTCGACAAGAAGAACAAACGACCAAAATGAGATTGTCATTTAATATGACAATATCAATCTTTATACCCTTCTTCAAATCTTCGCAAGGACGTTCTTCATAGTGTGGTGAGATTTTCCCGAGGAAAATGAGTGCAAACACGACATCACTCGGCCTACACTCACAAGGAAACATCCCGAACCCGGAAATTCGAAAACTTCTGAATCTTTGTGAATATGTAGGGAATTTCGTCCTGATTATAGCGCAATTTTTGTTTGCTGCCCAAATTGACTCGAAAATGCTGAAATTAACCCCTGCAAATTCGCCTATTTTCCGATTTTATGTTCCCATACAGCACACTTCGTTGCGGCAAAGTTGCAGGATGGTTGCAGCAACCTTGCACTTGGTTGCGATGTTGCATAGTTATATATAGTTGCATATATATATATAGTGAGAGTGGATGTGAGCGACGCGAGTCGTTTGACAACAGTGAGATAACAGAGAACTTAACACTAACAATCTCTCTTCTCCTATTTAATTTGTTCTCTCATTCAATCACAGTATATAACACCCACAGTATTTTTAAGTGAGTGGAATGACTGTTTTTTCCCGAAAAAGATTACCAAATTTCGAATACGAATCACAAGTGTTTAGGTCGAGGCGGAAAAGTTACATGTGACTGTTTATAGCACCCATACAGCACACTTTGTTGCAGGAACGTTGCAGGAACTTTGCTACAATATTGCAATGTTGCAGGTTGCATTGCAATATTCCTGCAATATTGAGTACAGATTGACGTGCAATGTTCCAGTGGCAACGGTCCTGCAATATTGCGCACACATCGACGTGCAATGTTCGAGTGGCAACGTCCCAGCAAAATTGAGCACACACTGCCGTGCAATATTCTTGCAATGTCACCTAACATTTAAACCTAAAATATTTCCGCTATATTTAATGATACGAGAAAACATCTAAGGAAAAAATGTTTGCTTCAGGAGGGCAATTATTGTGATGGAGGAGATTTTTTTCTCAAGGCCATATTTCCCGAAATTTCAATGTCAGCGACGTTTCTTTTTTATGGGATGACGTATTTTCATTAGTGTAACGTTATAGCGAATAAAACGACAAATTCAACCATGTCTAATATGTTGTTCTTCCAATGACCTTCTACTATGCGTAAAAACGAGTACTATTTAAGAACCGATATTGCGTATATAAGTATGTGCAATATTTATTATAGCTAAACCCGATGATCAAGAGTCATATTTAACATGAAGCTTATTTAGGACTCTAATATTAACTCTCCGTAATCACACCTTCTTATAACCACACATTGGTCACACGGGGTTCACTGCAACCCAGCGTCATTTTAGAGTTACCATTTTTGTATTTTTGAATCTTTTAACTTTTGAGTGATAATTGTACATTCGTAATACTCATACGATCATGATCAAATAACCTTTTTCTAGAAGTGTAAATTTTAATATGATAAAATTTGTAGTTCAAAAGGAGAGATTTTTCACTGTTGTGGAAAAAAGCGATATTTTTATTTTGATTTTTTTTCGCGATAAATCCCCTTTGTAAGTAATAAAGGCGCGATATTTGAATTCGAAAATTGCTCATGGGGTGCGATACGCTCAGTGTAACCACGAAGGGTTAATAATTGTTTATAAAAAGAAGATCCCACAAACAAAAATGTAGAGGCTTGAAAGGGTTCGTTCACGGAGAGTGTAGATAGATACTAATAGGCACATTAAACGCGGATGTCTTTAAAGCGCGCAAATTTGTGCAAGATTTTTCGATTGGATATCATACTTGACATTTTAAGTCACGAAACTTGTCACAACGTGGAGTTCAGTGAATAACATAACTATTTTCCTTCCGCTGTACTAAACTAAAATATGCCTAAGATTTGTGACATCTTGAAGAGGGAAGTACAAGAGTACATAAACTCAAAGATATTTTGCATTGTTCATGTGCAAAATTTATGTTTGTAACACCTATTGTAATGGTAAAATGTTTTACACACGAATTTTTCAAAAATAAACTTTGCCTGGTACATGAAACAGGCCAGCGTTTTCAAGCCATTTGAGAAGCATGAAATTTCGTTAACTATGATGGCTTATACATCAATATGTATGTCATTAACCGACCACTATAGTTTAAATTTTCAAACGACATTTGATGAACTGGTATAGATATGTATATATCGTGCAAATTCTTAACAGTGGAGGAAGGAAAGATAGATAGATAGAATTTGCGTATTTCCAAATAGTTTCATACAAAAGGGCTTATTTTGTATAGTTTCCAACAAAAGAGCTTATTTCCAAACTTTTTTTTTTAAATAACTATTAAAATAATGTCGGTAAATTTAAAACATTACCGCTTTCAGATGAAAGACTAAAATGTACTCATACTAATAAAATGAAAAATAATTTTTTTTAATAAACGTGGGTACCACAATTTTTTGCGGTTATTGAAAATCTATTCTATGTGGAAAACTGTCCTTTTAAAAAATCACTCCTCAAATGTGCCATACTACCAGAAACCTGCTATTTATTTGAAAAATCGAATTTTGCCAGCTCTTCGGGAAATACACAACTGTGCGCCGGTCCCTACAAAACTATGCAACTATGCAGCTTCATAGGAAACATTTTTATTTAATTTTAAATATAGCAGAAATATTTTAGATGCTAAAATTAGGTGAAACACCCTGCACACAAAAGAATGCCCAATTTGAGCCAAAAATAATTCGATTCACATTTAAATATGAATTCGTTCCCATGGATTCGCTTTTATATTCCAAGATAACAATGCCCCGTATAAAATTTCAGATTCTCGGCGAAATCATCAAACGTAACAAGCTCTGTAGCTGAATTATTTGGCAAAGCTATAGCGCCGCGCATAGAACGATCAGATTTGCGTCCGAGGATCGAGTCACCTCGATTAGGTCCCCAGGATAATTTCTACCTAAACGACACTTTCCTTGGGGTTGGGGGTTGGCGCGAGCGACGGTGCATGCCAAAACTGCATAAAATAGATGTTCTGCGTATTTCATGGCATCCAGGGAGCGATAAAATATTCTCGGGAGTACACTTTGCACGGAATTTCATTCGTCCGAGGAAGCTCGTACGTATTACGCGCGTAATATACCAAAGGGAGTCGTTGTTGCGTCCGACGGTTCGCTCGTGACAGCGCCGCGAGTTTCGAGAAGGTCATTCGGGCCGCCGTGGAATTCATATTAGAAGGGCACGACCGTCTTGACAAAATGATTGCAGCACAATTTGCGACGTTTCAACAAGGAAGGTTATGGCTACGATTGAGCGTTGTGAATATTCGGTCGTCCATTCAATCGAGCTTCCATAGTGGGTAGAAGAAATCTAGCGAGCAATGATGTGCTTCTGGCCACGCCGAACCACTTCGAATATACACTGCGACCCAACAGTTTGAAATAGGCTCAGCTAATTCAGAGAAATTTGGACTGCTTCGTATTTTATTGAATTAAAAAATATTACGATCATCATTGAAAGTATTAATTTTCAATATGATTTGAATGAAAGTCATCAAGCTTTCGGTTACCATTATATGCAAGGTATGTGTAAAAATAGGGTGAATAAAATATTTTCATACGGGGCTTCGTTTTCGAAACAGTCGGTTCTGAAATTTCAATGGATGTGCTTACGATTGCGTATTATTTGACTGGTGTGCTTATTACTTACTACTTCCACTTATGTAGGGGCAGGTTGATACAGACGAATTATCTCGACACCGTATATATGTAGCTTCATTTCAGCGAGATATGTCAAGTTTTTTGTTCAATTCTTTGCTACGATCCAGCGTACGTCTGTGTACCTTGACGTTAACAATCGTTTTTTTAACTGTTTTCATTTATATAGAAAAAAAGGAAATAGTTTTGATACATTCAAATTGATCGGCCAAATAACATTTTTTCATTCATTTTGTATGCATTTTCTCAAGCTTTCGTTTACTATATATTAAAGAGGAAGGACCAAAGTATATTTTCGCATATTTGTTATTAAGTAATTAATTCAAATAAAATTTTTTAAAAATTGAAAACAGAATAATGTATCAACTAGCCCCGGTCTCCCCTACTAATAATTGTACACATTGGTTGGTGTTTATTATTATTGTAAAAATTGTGTTTAGATTGGTCATGGTGGTGTAATAGCTTTGCTTTCAAAATCGCCGGACATCACACCTTTTGGTTTCTATGTAGTGGTCATATGCAGACATTAATTAAAGAGAAAGACTACAAAGCTGAAATTAAAACGGTTTCCACACTAAAAACTACAAGAACAATTTCCACACGAATCTGAAAGCTTAGGAAATGAAAATATATTGGTGTTTTCCACAATATTCCCAATAATTTTTCAATATAATAAAAAATTAATTTCTGTTCAAATATATTGATGTATCATCTTTAAAGCACGCCTCTGGTAATGTCTACAAATACAAATACACAGACAGAAATAAAAAATAATGAATGATTTAATCGTAGGTACTGACGTGACGAGCCTTCAAAATTGATTTTCTCTAAACCGAACGGACGTAAAATTTTATACCACATTTTCGATCCATTTCTACCTGTAGAGCCCGTATGTAACAACTCTACAATGTATAAAACAATTCTACATCGTTTCAAAGATTATTCGAAGTCTGAAGTTTTTAAAAATTTTGAAGCTTTTGAGTGGGTGGATTTAACGTGTATAGTTAGTCAACCCACATTTATGCTGCCCCGTAACATACTACAGCGGACCGCAAAAGTATTCGGACACACTGTAAAGCAGAATAACTTTTTAAAAATTGGTCCAAACGGCTTGACTTATTTTTTAGAAGCTAGAAGGATTAATTTACTAAGTAGCTGACATGTTTCGCCGTTTTGAAAAAATTTAATTGGTCGGAATAGAGAAGAAAATAGTGAACGCCGCTTTCTTCAACTTTTTTATCTGAACCTGTAATGATAATTTAAAAATGCCGTTTGCAAAAAGTAAGCCTAAAGAGTTTTACATATTTCGATGCCTGTCGTTTGTTTCTGCATCGACCGATTTCGTTGCCAACTTTTGTTCAGGAACATAAAGTACTTTACGCCGAAATGTGATAAAAATATAGTACATTGTGAAAAAACGTAGTACATTTTAAAGGAAATTTGTACAAAATAAAACTACATTAAAACAACATCTTATTTTTTAAATGTATATTTTTGTGCATTTTGCTTTATTAATTAATTTATGTTCTTTAACAAATATATTAAAGGTGTGATTGCACTGAAAGCCCAAATTAATAAATATGAAGAGCTCATTTTTTATGAGAGATAGACTGCCTTTGTTTCTCTCTTCCCGCCACTTTATATGCACTATAAAAAAAAATCCTTTCTGCAAAAGCTGAAGTGACGGGAACAGAGAGAACGTGTGAAATTGTTTTATATAAATTTTAACAAACAGATTATAGACAACATTGTTTTTAAGTCGCATTCTGAATTTTGAAATTTGCAAATTATTGTTTTGGTGTTGCCATAGAATAAGAAATTAAGTAAAAATTGTAGAATTTTATAAATGTATCGGAAATATAGTATTTTTATGTACTGTTTCTATTTCTGGCAGTATATAGTACACTGGACAAAAATATTGTACAATACTATATATTATAGTAGGGTTGGTAAACCTACTCGCGTCAGACGCTTTATGCGTATTTTCAACAATTAATAACTAGAAAGTGAAGCCTCAAACGCAAATTCGTCATTCTTGATTTTCGTACTTTTTTGCCTGTAGGTAACCACCCCTTACAAGGATGCCCACCTGTAGTCAAACGCCCTGTATCGTCACGCTTCACTTTCACACTGCGAAATTAAATGGAAAGGAACCTACAGAGAACAAAGTACATAACAATGGTTCCTGTATATGTATAAAATCGATAAGACGGGTGGCGGTCTTGTAAATACGTACATTCACAATGTGTAGTAGATGCTCTCTACGAAATTAAACATCGCTGGGCGACTATATTCACTGTTAGCAGTGACAGGAGTGTTACAAACGGTCTTTCATCGATTCCTGCGGTGAATTGTGATACACGGTAAGTGAATAGAGAACCATTGCTGTAATGGAAGAATAAACACGCATTTTTCTTCTCGCTTTGCATTAGTGTGGTCTGAAAATAATAATTAATGAACATGTTGTGTTTGAGTAGAAGAAAAAGGACAAAATAAGACACTAAAAGTGTTGGTATTGCTGATTCTCCTTAGAACTTTTTGCGAAATTCTAATTTCACGCGTTTATTTGATTATTTTTTTTCTGCACAGTGGTCCCAAATCCCCATATCAAGGAAAAAATATGATAGCATCAATGTGAAACCTTCAATTTATTCCAAACTCGGTATCCTGGGGTTTTTGAAGTCGCTGTTTATAAATCTGAAATCAAAATTACTAAAAACAAAATGGCTAATCCCAAGTGAAAAAATAATCTGCGTTAACGGTGTTTTGAGAGGTATAGGTACGGAAAGGTAAGGAACTTAAAGTTGGGGACGGTTCATAATAGAAATAAAACTGATAGTTTTGTGATTTGTAAAAAATATATTTAAAATTTAAATAAAATACGAAAAAGAAATATAAGTTATATTCCTAGATATATTATATAACTATGCATATGTAATTATAGTTTTGGAATCAATCATATAAAAAACTAATTACATTAAATTATGGCCTCCTAGGAACCATTAAACTTTTATCTAAAACATTTTTCGATATTATGAAAAACGAAAGCAAAATGTTCCCGACACCAAAGCCGCAGGTTTACGCAGCTGAAACCTGTTTTGTTATGAACTCAAAGCTATAATGCACCACTAGTATTAAGTCTTACCTTGACACTAGCTGTCGCAAAAAAGTTATGTCTAATTAAACTTCGATTCTATTATTAAAAATACCGCTTTGATCAACTTGTGTCCTACTGAAATTAACGATGGTGTAATTGACTTAATTCATGTAATTTATTTGTTCAGTATGAACATAAACAAATTACAAAATTGCAATTTTTTTTTTAATTTGCAAATACTTTAAATTTTACTTGTAAGATAGTGCGTTTGTAACTCAAAATTGCAGGTATTCTGTTTCTCAACTTCCATATTATATTTTCCTTACAAAATAATGGTATTTACAGAAAATTCTTGTTGGTTCTGGTGCTTCAACTATCCTACTATGGAATTGTATTGAAAAAATTCTGTGTACTTAACATTCAAAAAATGCATCTTTTCCTCTGTTCGAACCACTGTGCGTTGTGGACTATACTTACACATGCATAATCCAAAGCAGGCATGGAACTAAAGTGAACGCAGCGGCCGTTTTTCGGAGGCAACGCCTCCTTTCTCCCGCCGCGCGTCTTGGCCCCCGCGGCGGGCCCAGGAGCTTCGAGCGCCTCAGACCCGTACCATATGAACCACCCGTATCAATAGATTTCCGCATCACCCATGGGGTACTATTATCGATGCGTTTTTTTTGTCAGTGGTATCCCCTGTAGACCTAGTCCACTGTGTCACGCGATAAAAATGGATAGGAAAAACGCGTTTTACTATCAAAATTTTAAATACGTTTGGGAAAACTTAATTTTCGCGCACGTTTAGACGTGCTGGGCATATCTAAAATATCAACGGGGAGGCTGGTCGACGTTGTACGTATTAAAGTTGAAAGCGAGGAATCGCTTAGCCGTGTGCGCTGTTCTGTCTTAATGGCACGCATTTTTGAGAACGAACATTCGCACAAATATGTTGACCCGAACATGGAAAAAATTCGGAGCGCGAAATTTCTAAGTTTAGGGCCTAAAAATTTATAATGACTGCAAAAATGACTTTACAATGTACCTATACAATGTATATTTTGCAAAGTCATTGTCAATTTTCACGCATTATTTATTTATTATGTAGGTCCCAAGGTGGCCAATTAAGATAACACTTCAAGTAACGAATGTGCTGTTATCATAATGATTCATGGCACGTTATTGATTAGTTTTAATAACTTTTACCTTGGATGCAATTTTAGGTACGTAGTGTCTTGCTCAAATAATATAATTGAAAGCTGTTTAAACTTTATATAAATACTAATTTAAATATGGATTTAAGAAACCATTTTATTAATGGAAACTACTAAAATGAACTTCAAATTCGGTAACAGAGGTTTTATTTGTTTACAAAAAAAATATAACACATGAATTATTTATATTTATGAAAAGAGATTATCCAGAGGTATTTCAGCATAAATTTTCAAAATACAAAAACTTAATTTCAAGGGTTGGTGGTGGGGGTAACTCGAAAAATATGGATTTTTTGGAAATTATTTTTACCTGGTTTTGTAGATATAGGAAAACGATGCACCTTCTGTTGAAACTTCTTTTCGGCATCTCTCTCTGTTCTCGAGATATTCCACGGAATAGAAAATTCTGCATTTACTTCAAGGGATGATTTCATCCCGAAAAATTGCATTATGGCACCAACAAAAATAGGGTTGCGTTACGGATGAACTACTCTACTTGCACACTAACTTTCATAATTTTCTGAATTTCCGGGTGGCCAAACGTCCCTTGTCAGCGTAACACGATTGCTTAACGCGCTTAGCGCCGTTGACTACCACTTCGATGGCGCACGTTTTGCCAAACTATTTCGTTTCTGCATTGAAAACAAAACGTGAGTTATCACTTCTGTTGATGATTTCGGAAGGAACACTGTTTGGGAATGAAATTAGTTTTCCACACCGCCACACTCATGCTCATGGCAGCACCTCGCGGACCGCGATTCAGCAGCGCTGAACGATTGGCAAGCCGCCAATCAGCGGCGATCGATCGACTGTCGCCGCAATCGATGGACCAATCAGCTCTGATCGATCGACCAATTAGCGTGCGCGTTGACGATCCAAGAGAACGGAGAAGAAGCGTAACGGCCAGCGGCCATATTCTCACTCTCGTGTGTGCCTTGTACAAAGAAAGTGCCTTGTTTCATTGCATAGCGAATTGTTACTTTATCTGTGAATTTCTCACTCTCAGCTCACCGCAATCTCAGTGTCATCTCAAGGCATAGCAACTTGTGCAATTTCTCAGCTCATTGAACGCTCATCAGTCCACCGATTAATAGAATCGTGTGGACGCCACGTGGTATTCTCACGCGGTTTCAATTCAGGCTCTCTCGGTGCAGTCCACTGTGTTTAATACAAACACTGTGGCACCAAATCGGGACACTCATATCATCTCATCGGCTCATCGAGTTGTTTTTAAATAAAATTGACAACGTGTTTACCGCACAAAGTGATAACGTGACTATAACCTGTCTTAGATTCCTCTCCTCTCACTCAACGTAGTCTCATCTCAAACATTTTGTGGTCCTTCGAGCCGGATCTAAGACAGAGTGAACTCTCAGTGGTGATTGAAGTGGTGATCAAGTGAACTCTCAACCCCATAACCTCAAAATGCAGTCTGACGAGCAGAAGTCAACGACTAGATCTCAGACAGCGTCGAGGCCAACGACGCCTGTTCTCAACCTCCCAACGGGATCAGGTGGGAGTCTCCCACTCACTGGACAAGAGACAAGGGCATCGTCTCCCTCTGGCGTGCCGTCAGAGGTTTTGTCCAGAGCTGAGACTCAGCTCACACGGCTAGAGTCGATGACGGCTCTAAAGAGGCGCCTCCCAAAGTGTGCCCCCAACGCCACAATGACGGAGCTGAAAGTGTACGGGCAGCAGGCCGACGAGCTCTTCAAGGCATTCCAGAAGGAGCACGCCTATTTCGAGGCAGCGTGGCCTAGGTCGCAGCGCGACCATCCTTATTACAAGGAAAAGTGCTTGTTCCAGATGCAGGAGCTGCAAGCTGACATCCGCATCCACATCGGTCGTCTGGCAGACGAACTGGCCCTATTTCTGCCTTCGGGTGCCTCTAGCTCAGCGAGCTCAGCGTCAGCTCCAGGGAAGCTCCCTGAGCTGGCGTTGCCTACGTTTGCAGGCGACTACACGAAGTGGCCTGCATACTGCGAGCTGTTCTCAGCGCTCATTGTCAACCGCAAGGACCTAACAGATATTGAGAGGCTCCAATATCTGTTGTCCAGCCTGGCAGGCGAACCAGCCCAGAAGGTAGAGGCTCTACCTCTGAAGGGGGCTTCCTTCACTCCAGCCTGGGAAATGTTGAAGGAGGCCTATGCAAATAAGTGCCATCTCATCCAGGCGCAGCTGGACAAGCTCTACGCATCGAGGCCTGGCAATCTCAGGGTGTCGGCAGCATTGAACCAGCTCATCTCAAGCATCGAAGGGGCGAAAACGTCGCTCACCGCACTTGGCGTGACCACGAATTTAGGCGACGTCATCTTGACCCATCTCGTGGCACGCCAGATGGACAAAGGTTCGAGGGAAGCGTGGGAGACGTCAATAACATCGGCGAACGAGTACCCCACCTTCCAGCGAATCAAGGACTTTGCCCACAATAGGGTGAGGGCACTGGAGAGGGCGGAGGCTCCGTCCTCCCAAGGTCCCACCAGCTCAGCGGCGAAGGCACCTTCGAGGCCATCAGCTCAACGAGCTTCAGCGCACTCAGCTCAACAAGGCCCCTCACGACAGAAGAGCTTCCCCTGTGACCTGTGCCACGGGGACCACTTCATCGTTGTGTGTCCAAAGTTCAGGGGGATGACTGTGGCGGAAAGGAGGAAGGTTGTAGCCAACAACATGTTGTGCTACAACTGTTGCGGTCGGCACTCGTCTGCAAACTGCAAGTCGCCGCACAAGTGCAAGCAGTGTGGGATCCAGCACCACACTATGCTGCACATCCCGGACTCCAGGCCCGCTCAACCTCCACCTCAGACTGAGGCGTCACAGTCATCGACATCTCAACCACGCTGAAGTCTCAACGCAGTCGTCGACCCATCAGCTCAGCTCACCCCTGAACACTCAGCTCACTCGCTCGCAGCATGCAGCCATCTCACGCTTCTAGCAACCGCTCAAGCTCATCTCAGCTCACCAATGTCAACTCATCTGGTTCGTATACTCATAGACTCTGGATCAGAGCTCACCTTCGTCAAGGAGGAGCTCATCACTCAACTCAATCTCAAGCGATCTCAGTCATCCATCTCAATCATTGGCATTGGAGGGAAGAAGTCCACGCAGACTAGAGGCGTCGCCTCACTAACGCTGCACTCAATCCACCGACCGGTAACAATTTCCCTTCAAGCTCATGTTCTCAGATCAGTGTCTTCCAGGGTTCCCTCAGCCGAGGTGCCCAACCAAGATTGGCCACATCTTGCTGGGCTCAAGTTGGCAGATCCTGATTTCTTAAAACCACGACCTGTCGACATTATCATCGGAGCTGACACATATGGACAGATCATGAGGCAGAACATAATCAAGGGCTCTCCATCCATGCCGATCGCTCAACTCTCAATCTTCGGATGGCTCATACTTGGACCAGTGGCTTCTTCCAAATCTCTCACCCAATCATCATATCATACATCACTTGTACAAGAGGGCGAGCCGTCCGTACGTGATTTATTGGAGAAGTTCTGGATTCAAGAGGAGCTTCCGAGTGACACCTCATCTCAACTCAACTCTGAAGAGCAAGAGTGCGAAGATCACTTTCGAGCAACACACACCAGAGATGCTACAGGGCGATACATCGTTCGCATCCCTCTCAAGTCACCACCTAGTGCATTGGGCAACTCATATCAAGCAGCCCATGCATGCTTGAAACGCACTCTCGTCAAGCTCAACAGGGACGATGGGTATCGTAAACTCTATCAAGATTTCATGTCAGAATACGAACATCTCAACCATATGGTAAGAGCACCATCAACCTCATCTCATAACAATTCAATCTTTTACCTTCCTCACCATGGAGTGCTCAAGCCCGACAGTGAAACCACCAAGCTGAGGGTTGTCTTCAATGGCTCGTGTGCCACGTCATCTGGGTACTCTCTTAACGATCTCATGCACACAGGGCGTAATCTTCTGCTCAACATCTCAGACGTGCTGCTGTGGATTCGGCAGCACAGGTTCATTTTTGCTACAGACATTACAAAAATGTACCGACAAGTCCGAGTCCACGAAGACGATCAAGATCTCCAACGCATACTGTGGATGGACGAGGAAGGGGAAGAAACATCATTCAGGCTCACGACAATCACTTACGGCACCAAGGCTGCACCGTTTCTGGCTGTTCGAGCATTACTGCAACTGGTGGAGGACGAAGGGCACCGCTTTCCACTGGCTGTACCCTCCATAACTCATGCATGATATGTCGACGACATCTTTGGCGGCGCTGACACAGGTGAGCAACTCATTACAATTGCACAACAACTGAAAGGCCTGTGTCACGCGGGAGGTTTTCCACTCGCCAAATGGCATTCAACGCATCCTGCACTACTCGAAAAAACATCCTCCAGCTCAAGAGCCCAAAGCTCAACCATCTCACTCGACGACTGCTATACTAAAATTCTGGGGTTGCAATGGAACAGTTTCCAGGACAACTTCACCTTCTCATCGAAACCTCTCAGTTCATTCTCAATCCCAACGAAACGCATCATTCTGTCAGAAGTTTCTCAAATTTTTGATCCACTTGGGTTCCTCTCACCAGTCATAATTCGAGCAAAAATGATTCTGCAAGAGTTATGGCTGCACAAACTTCGTTGGGATGATCCACTGCCACCTCAAGTTACATCTCATTGGTATTCCATCAGAGAAGATCTCACAAGCCTGGCCAGGCTCTCAATTCCCAGGTGGTTCAACACCTACTCTAATTCGGTCGTGGAACTCCACGGCTTCTCTGATGCCTCTCAGCTCGCCATGGCAGCGGTAGTGTACATTACCGTTATCTCACCGTCCACAAATCTCAAAGTGTCGACACTGGTGTGCTCCAAAACTAAGGTAGCACCTCTCAAGAAACTCACAATCCCGAGACTCGAACTCACAGCAGCATTGATGCTGGCAAAACTTGCCAAGTATGTTCAAGCAACTCTTCAGCTCAACATTGAATCTACTCATCTGTGGACGGACTCTCAAGTGGCACTCACATGGATCAACTCTCACGCCTCACGCTGGAAGGAGTACGTCAGGAATCGTGTCGCTCAAATTCAGGAACTCTCACCACACTCGCATTGGGGACACGTTCCAGGCACTTCGAATCCAGCTGATTGCGCTTCTCGAGGCCTCACGACATCTCAGCTTGAACATCATCAGCTATGGTGGACGGGACCATCATGGCTTTCTCAACCCAGTGACTCATGGCCATCACAATCATTGCATCAGGACGACTCGAGTGCACTAGAGGCTCGTCCAGGATTCTCGACCTTACTCAACATTCAAGAAATCAAATATCACTGGGAGCTCATATACAAATTCTCTTCTCTCGACAAACTGATTCGCATTACTTCAGCTTGTTTCAGATTCATCTCAAGGTTAAGAAAATTGCCTGTTTCGTTGCCACTCATCTCATACACACCAAAGGATTTGGAAACGGCCCGCATTTTTTGGATCAAGATGACTCAGGCAATCTACTTCAACCACGAGCTAAAAGTTATCGGCTCGAACTCAACGTTGCCTTCATCTCATGCCTTCAGTCGACTCACTGCGTTCAT
This sequence comes from Andrena bucephala, assembly GCA_947577245.1. NCBI lineage: Eukaryota > Metazoa > Arthropoda > Insecta > Hymenoptera > Andrenidae > Andrena > Andrena bucephala. The sequence goes on from OX387717.1 coordinate 64,935,109, forward strand.
CGATGAACAAGGAGTCATACGAGTTGGAGGCAGACTTCGTAACGCTCACATTGATTATGAAGGTAAACATCCTGCAATCTTACCTCGCAACTCACGTCTGTCCGATCTGATTATAGACCACTCTCATAAACGAACTCTTCATGGAGGCACTCAGCTCACTCTCGCGCACATCAGACAGACCTACTGGATCATCGGAGGTCGAGCTCCAGTGAAGTCTCACATACTGCGGTGTGTTGTGTGTGCTCGACAAAGGGGGATCCGTGCCCATCAGCTGATGGGCCAACTACCTCTTTCTAGAGTTACACCCTCACAACCATTCACACACACTGGAATTGACTACGCTGGTCCAATCACTCTCAAAACATGGAAAGGGCGAGGAGCAAAAACACAAAAGGGCTGGATCTGTGTTTTTGTGTGCATGACAACGTCAGCTGTTCATCTCGAGCTGGTGACAGACTACTCAACAGAAGGCTTCATCGCCACATACAGGCGATTCTCATCACGACGTGGGATTCCACACAACATCTACTCCGACTGCGGGACCAACTTCGTTGGTGCCGACGCACATCTCAAGAGCATGTTCACTCAGGGCTCACAGCATCATCAGGAATTGGCTTCTCTCTTTGTCAACGACAACACAACGTGGTGTTTCAACCCACCAGCGGCACCTCACATGGGAGGTAAATGGGAAGCGGTCGTCAAGTCCATGAAATATCATCTACGGCGAACCGTCAGTGACACTGTGCTCACATTTGAAGAGTTCAGTACGCTTCTCACCCAGATTGAAGCCATGCTCAATTCAAGACCGCTCGAGCCTCTCAGTGATGACCCTGAGGACATCTCAACGCTAACGCCAGCTCATTTTCTCATCGGCAAACCGATCTCAACTTTGCCGGAACCATCAGTGGAACACTCAGCTCTCTCACCATCAGCACGATGGCAATTCATCCAGAAGAGGATGCAACAATTCTGGACTCAATGGTCAGCTCACTACCTGCAACGTCAACAGGCCATTTCAAAATGGCATCATCCCTCCAATGACATCAAGGTCGGGTCATTGGTGCTCATCTCAGACGAAAGGTTTCCTCCGAGCAAGTGGCCACTTGCTCGGGTGCTCACATTGCATCCTGGGAAGGATGGTCTCACCAGGGTCGTGACCGTCAAGACCGCGACCACCACCTTAACGAGGCCAATCGCAAAGTTGGCAGTTTTGAATGTTTCAGGGTAACCTCAACAACTCTGTTGCTGACGGCGGGAGAAATGTTTGGGAATGAAATTAGTTTTCCACACCGCCACACTCATGCTCATGGCAGCACCTCGCGGACCGCGATTCAGCAGCGCTGAACGATTGGCAAGCCGCCAATCAGCGGCGATCGATCGACTGTCGCCGCAATCGATGGACCAATCAGCTCTGATCGATCGACCAATTAGCGTGCGCGTTGACGATCCAAGAGAACGGAGAAGAAGCGTAACGGCCAGCGGCCATATTCTCACTCTCGTGTGTGCCTTGTACAAAGAAAGTGCCTTGTTTCATTGCATAGCGAATTGTTACTTTATCTGTGAATTTCTCACTCTCAGCTCACCGCAATCTCAGTGTCATCTCAAGGCATAGCAACTTGTGCAATTTCTCAGCTCATTGAACGCTCATCAGTCCACCGATTAATAGAATCGTGTGGACGCCACGTGGTATTCTCACGCGGTTTCAATTCAGGCTCTCTCGGTGCAGTCCACTGTGTTTAATACAAACACTGTGGCACCAAATCGGGACACTCATATCATCTCATCGGCTCATCGAGTTGTTTTTAAATAAAATTGACAACGTGTTTACCGCACAAAGTGATAACGTGACTATAACCTGTCTTAGATTCCTCTCCTCTCACTCAACGTAGTCTCATCTCAAACAAACACTGTCTACTGCATCGCGTGGGGTAGTCAGATTTTCTCCTAGACTCTAAGTTTTGGAAATAAATTGAAAGATATTTTCAAAAATCGGTGCTTTTTGGGTGTCCTTGTTTCTTTGATCGTTGTTTAAACACATTTAAATGTTCATAATGCAATAACTTATAACGTTGTATGCGGGAGGGTTCATAGAATAATTTGACGCAACGAGCAACCGAATAACTATTACCGTTTCGGCATAAAAGATGTTCGAAGTCGAGGATTTGTAGTTTTTTTCAAAATCGAATTTCTCCAAAACTGAGGGTGATGGCGACAAACGGGTTGCGGATTCGTTTTCAGCGCACGAAAACCTATAAGAAACGGCTATTGAATGTTACAAGTCGAGATGGCTGTCGAGATGGTTGATATCTCGAAAACGTATCCATAGAAAATCTTTTAGACCTTATTTTGGGAATCAGCGGCCTATTTTACATAAGAAAAAAATAATGGCATCTGCTGCGCAAAATGGCTGTAAACTAGTGTTATTTTCAATTGTTACCGAATATTTCTACTTAACGTTTGCATTTTATTTATTCGCATTATTGATAACCATCATTTACATCCCAGTAGAAAAATATTTCTTAAAATATTCCATACCGTTCGAAATATTTCACCTACTCAACATAGTCGAACTGCTCGAACCACATTCAAGGCGTCCGGATTTTCCGAGCCACCCGAAACAATTCGAGCTAGCCCTTTCTTTCGAGCGGCCCGAAACAATTCGGGCTAGGTATTCGGTTCTTCCGGGCGGCCCGAAACGATTCGGACTATCCGAATTTTTCAAGCCGCTCGAAACAATATCGAGCTACCCGGATTTTTCGGGCCGTCCGAATTTTACGGGTACCCGGCTCGGCTCGAAAACCGAGTCCCGGCTCGGTGCGAATTTCAAGCCGCCCGAATATTCAAGCACCCGAACAGCCCTATTGGAGGTCGTTTTGTACTTCGCCGCTTTGGCGATCCTTTGCTCAAGGAGAAGAAATGAAAACTATACTTTTTATATTTTTTATTACATTTTCATGAGATTATTGCCAGCAGATCGGCAAGATTCGGCTGGTGACAATTATTCTAAACTCGACCTCATTCGGGCTATTTTTAATCATGCGTGATATGTAAATTTTTTACGGAATTCGGAAGTAACTCAGAGTAATCATAATTAATAATAGCCCGAATGAAGTCGCATTTGGACTCGTTTCCATCGAGAAATCCTCGCCATTCTATCAGTAGTAGTTCCATTGAAGATTTAAAGCCATCGCTCATCTAACAACATGACATACTAATAGGAACGGTGCCTATCAACACCTTTACATTACACAGTTCGACAGCCATCTCGACTTGTAACATTCAATAGCCGTTTCAATAGACGATCAAAGAAACAAGGACACCCAAAAAGCACCGATTTTTGAAAATATCTTTCAATTTATTTCCAAAACTTAGAGTCTAGGAGAAAATCTGACTACCCCACGCGATGCAGTAGACAGTGTTCCTTCCGAAATCATCAACAGAAGTGATAACTCACGTTTTGTTTTCAATGCAGAAACGAAATAGTTTGGCAAAACGTGCGCCATCGAAGTGGTAGTCAACGGCGCTAAGCGCGTTAAGCAATCGTGTTACGCTGACAAGGGACGTTTGGCCACCCGGAAATTCAGAAAATTATGAAAGTTAGTGTGCAAGTAGAGTAGTTCATCCGTAACGCAACCCTATTTTTGTTGGTGCCATAATGCAATTTTTCGGGATGAAATCATCCCTTGAAGTAAATGCAGAATTTTCTATTCCGTGGAATATCTCGAGAACAGAGAGAGATGCCGAAAAGAAGTTTCAACAGAAGGTGCATCGTTTTCCTATATCTACAAAACCAGGTAAAAATAATTTCCAAAAAATCCATATTTTTCGAGTTACCCCCACCACCAACCCTTGAAATTAAGTTTTTGTATTTTGAAAATTTATGCTGAAATACCTCTGGATAATCTCTTTTCATAAATATAAATAATTCATGTGTTATATTTTTTTTGTAAACAAATAAAACCTCTGTTACCGAATTTGAAGTTCATTTTAGTAGTTTCCATTAATAAAATGGTTTCTTAAATCCATATTTAAATTAGTATTTATATAAAGTTTAAACAGCTTTCAATTATATTATTTGAGCAAGACACTACGTACCTAAAATTGCATCCAAGGTAAAAGTTATTAAAACTAATCAATAACGTGCCATGAATCATTATGATAACAGCACATTCGTTACTTGAAGTGTTATCTTAATTGGCCACCTTGGGACCTACACAATAAATAAATAATGCGTGAAAATTGACAATGACTTTGCAAAATATACATTGTATAGGTACATTGTAAAGTCATTTTTGCAGTCATTATAAATTTTTAGGCCCTAAACTTAGAAATTTCGCGCTCCGAATTTTTTCCATGTTCGGGTCAACATATTTGTGCGAATGTTCGTTCTCAAAAATGCGTGCCATTAAGACAGAACAGCGCACACGGCTAAGCGATTCCTCGCTTTCAACTTTAATACGTACAACGTCGACCAGCCTCCCCGTTGATATTTTAGATATGCCCAGCACGTCTAAACGTGCGCGAAAATTAAGTTTTCCCAAACGTATTTAAAATTTTGATAGTAAAACGCGTTTTTCCTATCCATTTTTATCGCGTGACACAGTGGACTAGGTCTACAGGGGATACCACTGACAAAAAAAACGCATCGATAATAGTACCCCATGGGTGATGCGGAAATCTATTGATACGGGTGGTTCATATGGTACGGGTCTGAGGCGCTCGAAGCTCCTGGGCCCGCCGCGGGGGCCAAGACGCGCGGCGGGAGAAAGGAGGCGTTGCCTCCGAAAAACGGCCGCTGCGTTCACTTTAGTTCCATGCCTGATCCAAAGCATAAAACACACTTAAAGCATTTCATTGGTGCATGTTATTTTTTAAAACCGACACTGTATATTTGGTATTATTAACACCAAATATTCCAGCTCACACGCGCACTTTAAACAATGTCGACGCTAATAACAATTTAAATTTCGGTATTTTCTCTTAGAACTGCATAAGCGTCATAATCAGTATACAGGTGCGGTGTTTCCGATGAAACTGACTGGAAACATTATTTCATTCGGACTATTCTTAATTATCCATAATAATTGGAATTTCTGACTTCTGTAAACCCTATACGTCACATATGATTAAAAATCATCTGCGTGAAATTGAGATGGAACACTTTTTCATCAGGAAACCGTCGATAATCTATTGGCAATACTCTCACGATGATCTAATAGAAAGTATACAGATTTAAATTTTTTATAGTGGATATCTAGGCTTGGCTGCCAGTCGAGCTAGAGGTCGCTGAAGGGACGAAATAAAAACCGATCACCGAACTGACGTTGTATTCAAAGCAAACCTTTAGAAATGCTCAGATAATGCTTTCGATGCTTTCTAGAAAATATCGACGTGAAAACATGCTAAACTCAAGCAGAGACTAAAGATTCCTCGGCGTGAAAACACGCCAACCCCATTCAAAGCGTCAACATTTCATTTCAGTGTACGTATATGTTCAATTAAAATGAAAAGTGAAGTTATCGCTTAAGTAATAAAATATTGCAGAACCAAACAAAATGAGATTTGTCAATCTTATTATTCTTAGATTTTCGTGAATAGAGTGTAGTATTATAACTATGTACTAATTACTTTAATATACGACGAACAAGTTATTTAAGGGAGCATAAGATGGATCGAATGAAATATTTCCAGACGACAGTGCATCAGAGATTTGCAAGTGAGTTTTGTCTCTTTAAAGAAAAAAATGTTTCTTTTACAGCAGAATCGTAGTAATTGTTTTTTTAATACAATCATCATAGCTTTTCATATTCAGGCTCTGGAAGTTGTTTGCCCGAACAATTTTAAATGAATAATTTCAATTGCCTTACCCTGTATGTTAAACTTATGTTACACTCCATAATCTCTATAATTCTGAAAACACTCTCAACCGACAAATTTTTTTTTAAATACCTGCTATATAGGTATTGACATAGGAATTCATGTTTTGACATTTTTTAAGGCGTAAAATTACCTACTTTTTGGTCGCACCGTTTATTTCAGCTTACAAGTAATATCACCTAACTATTACACGCCGATTTTCATGTAACTCGGCATGCAGGTAGAGTACCTGAAAATATTAGACGCACAGTTTCTTTTAGCGGCGGAAATTCGTGTTTAGCGGGTAAAATTATCCTTCAAAGTTAGGGGGGGGGGGGGGAGGGCTCGAAAACGACTAGAGATATATAGAGATAAATGGTATCTGCAATAAAGGTATTGGACTGGTACCACCTTAGGGGTAATTAAGCAGCGAATAAAACTGAATATAGCGTATTGTTTTGCAAACTCATTCTTTAAACTCCAGAATTGATCGTACAACGTAACCCCCGCGCCCAACAGAAATCGACTTCTGTTCATTTCCTAGTTTTCAAAAATTGGGTAAATATACGTATGTAGTTTTCGTTTTGGTGTGTGTACTAACGCATTTCTAGAAAAATAAATTATGTTGTATAAGAAATATTAAAAAAAAAATACTTTTCTCACTATAGTGCTGCCATCTGTGATTTTGCAGAAGTTCTGCTTATATTTTGTTATTCCTATCATTTTTTTCTATCTCTGATCATTTTCGAGTTATTCGACTAAATAATTTTCCAACGCCCCAAGTTTGAAGGGTAATTTCACCCCCTAAACATGAATTTCCGCTGTCAACGAACTACGTGCCTAATATTTTTAGTGCAACAGTTGGATGACGTTCCTTGTCAGTTTGTGCAATAGCGACTCTTATTTCTGCAATTGGCTGCAATCACCAGCAGAAATTTAACCAATAATAATAAAAGTTGAAGTACATCGGGTACACTTCAATTTGCTTTATTCGTGTCACCAATTTCCGGTGAATGTCGGTACTCTCTTGCTCAATTTCGATCTTTCGACACACGGATTATTGACAGGCATGGGGAGGGAAAAACGAACGCTCACAGAAATATATCAACATTCCAGCACGATATTCTTTTTGAATCGCGCTCTCGAACACGAAAGCATTGCTTCGCCTCTTGTCAAAGACTGTTTAACCATCGCTAACAATTTGCTTTCGTTATTTCAACAGCAATAATACAGCAGCAAAACCCTTCGCTCCCCAATAAACACGGTGATCAAAAACATATTAAATATGAAACAATATATATTTTATTTATGTTTATTATTGATCTCGTATTATTATTTAAAAATCAAAATCTAAAGCAGAACTGCTTCTCTAGTTTATTAATTTAATATTATTTTATTTTAATAATAATATTGCGAATTATAAACGAAGATACATTAACTTCATTCACATTATAAAATCTTTTATGCATTTTTTCCATGAAATCCTGCAGTGATATCCTGACAGATGAAATGTTTTCTGTGCGACCAGATTTTAATGAAAGTATTGATTTCTTTTTATACAGACAATCGCAAACGTTGATTAAATCATAATTTTGTATCTATGGTTGTCATAATTGTTTAAAATCTACAATTAATTCAAAAGAAATAATTTTCTTCATTTTGCTACCTACATATCGGATTAAATTTACAAATGAGAACCTATTGGTTTGCTATTACTTCGTTACTTACTAATTTGATTGGCTATAATTCAGGCAATTTAACTCACAAGTGATCGAAGCATTACAAATTATGTCAAAACACGCTTCAAAACGTCTCTTAATATTATAATTTTATCCACATAATCCTGTTAAACGAATACGTGCTAATACCAGTAAAAGTGGCTTAATTTCATGTTAATTTTGTGAATATTCGTGCAACGGTTAAACAAATTTTGTTTACAGAATTTGCTTCAAAAGATCTAAGAGTTATGTCAAAGTACGTCCCAAAAAGTCCAAAAGTAATCAAATCGCGTTAATTACAAGTATACTGACGATAATCCTAATGCTTCACTTTGCAATAATTGTTGCATGCATTTTGATTTTAAATCGCTATTTTCATTGACAATAGTGGAAATGAAAAATCGACGGAAGTGTAGTCCCCGCGAAGTGGCATTCCGTTATTCAGGTTACTTTCAACCAGCTACAGAAATTCGAGTGGGTAGTCAGTGTCAAAGGCAGAATTGCCGACCCTTGAAAGAGAATATCGTTTGACACCGAAAACGTACCTTTGGAGTGCCAAAGAGCAAAGTAATAACACAAAACACAATATTGTTACGAAAGAAACCCACTATTGATCTTTATTTCATTGAGCTATTTACCTACCGTTGCTTTTCCCACTGAAAATTATTCTCAAGTGAAAGTGAAGAATATTGAAGAAGTCTAAAATGAAGTTTGTAGGGAATAAATAAGCAGGTTCGTTAAAAATTATATTTGCCAAAAAAGCAATTGCTTGAAATTTATACAGGATGTCCCACTGGTTTCTGTACAAATTTTTTCAGCATGTTGTGTAGCTGAGAACAGTACAAAATATCATAAATAAATATACGATTGCAAATGCTAAGTTGAAAAGTTATAACAAGAACGTGAAATATTTTGGAATAGTTGAAAATGAATACTGTTCTATTAAAACAAATTAAAAAATATTTTTGTTACATTCTAGAGATCGTAAACTGGTACATAACGAGCCAGAACAGCAATGGAAGACAATATTAATTACCTACTTCCAACTAATCGTTTCAAAACAGTATAGATTTCTGGCTTAAGTCAATAAATAACATAAACATAATTCATTTATTCTCGCTTTGTATGACACTAAAAGTAAGATCATCATATATCATATTTTTGTTAAAGCTTTTTAAGAAAACATTTAGGAATTAGGAACCTATATTTATATGAAATTTGTATCCTAATTTCATCCGCAGAACACGCTGGCAAAGTTTGTACGGATACCTGTGGGACACCCAGTATTTATTTCACATGAAAATGTTATCACTATTGCATGGTTTCATGCTCTTATTTTTATTTTTGTCTTTGGCAATTGTTTTAATGTAAATGTAGGGGAACATTGGAAGAAAACAAAAAATGTAAAAAAACATGGAATGAAAATTCACATTCGTTCGATATTAATTGTTAGTAGATATATTGTTAGTTATTAATTTCCGTCTTTATTTTCTATAATTTACGTGCTCCAAATTAATAAGACAGTTATTCAAAGAGTATTTACATACAATACTTGCAACGTTATTGATTCCAAGTGTAAAAGTATTTAGTAAAAAGATGTAAAACATAATTTCCTTCTACACTCGAAAATTTCTATTTTATTTTCTATTTAAATAAAAATATATTAATTCCATTGAAACAGTTTGCTTAAAACTCGTTAAAATTTATTACAAAACCATTCTCTTCTCGAACAATGAAAAGGATTATTTATGACCTAACAATTACGACCATTTTGCTTTGAGAATGATCTCATTTATTGCTAAGACAAGAAGAAAGCAATAACAACTGCAAAACATGCGTAAGTATTTCAAAGTAAAGCTCCAGTTCTCGGAGGCAAGAGGCTCAAGTACCAATTTTCCCTTATTCCTACTTCTTTACTTGCACCATAAAAAATTCTGAACTGGCGTTTTCAGGCAAGCATCATATTTTACAATATTCTGATATATTCATCAATTAGAAAACATTCTCATTCAATCATCTGTCTGTTAATTCCTATTAATCTAAATCCTGATTTATATTGAACAAACTCCACACTTGTCATAGAGTTTCCATGAACAGACGCTTATTACGAACCTACCACAAGCAGTGCGAAAACAAAGCATTCGTCACTGCGCGATCGTTCGCCCGGTTATCAATGAGTGAGGGCGATCTTTTTAACCCCAGGAGGACTTCTAGGTTCTCGATTGATCCGAAGCACTTTTACATTATTTGCAAAATTATTTTATTCCCCTTAACAATTTTGACAATGTGCAAATTGTTACGTCACGTGTAACTAATGAATTAGTATTCACAAGTGACAATCAATTGCTGTAAATAGTAATCACTACTTTGGAGTGCAAAGACGTGCAATGTAAATAAATATTCAAATTAATTTTACGGCTTTCAGACCGAGATTTCTGAGGGAAGATAAATTTCCCAATGTCGTTGTACCGCATCGAATAAATAATTTTCTTTGCTACATCGTCCAGCGATTATTAAACTATCTATACTAACCACAGATTGACAGTAAAAAAAAAAAAACAAGAAATTGGAACGAGGTAAAAAGGACGAAAAATATATTTTATATAAACGTTAAAAAAATACGTCATTTTTTAAATTCTTTGAGTCACATTTAATAAAGTTACTAGTGTAATATAATTTTAAATTAATCAGTTGCACTAAAATTGAGTTCTTCACACTTGACGACGTATTCACTCTGCACTTCCTACATCCCCACTTATCGTAAACGAAGAAATATCCATATTTTATACGAGGTCACTATTTCTCTCTGTCTGATATTACTATAAATGTACCCAGTTCACATACATTAAAATTTTAATTCGAGGGTGGTTGCCAATGAGGTTTCTAGAAGTGAAACTCGATAGAAGTCATGCTACTGTTAAGTGACATCACCTAGCGATAATTAAATTTCGACGAACCTAGGATTTACTTACCAAACGGCAAGAAAAATCCGACGAAAAGCCATACGACACACAGGAACCACCGAAGTGTTACACTTTTCTTGGTACACATGGCGCGCGGCGCACCGTTTTCGCCCGTTTTCAAACACCCGTGCCGTGTCGCGCGGCCACTCGCGTGGCTCTGAGTGTTCCTCGTTAGATTTCGAGTTTGAATCTCGGTCTTTCTCCGTCTTTCGCTCTTCGTCCCGCACGCAGCCACCGCTAGCGGTCCAGCGCCTGCCCGCTGACAACATCCCAAGTGAATCCTCTAAGTAGGTGGCAGCACTTACCAAGCAAGTAGCCATCTTCGAACGTGTGCGACAAAACCGAAGGTGGGTAAATGCGAGTACTTCGGAATCATTTAGAACCGTTTTGCAAGAAATTTACCGCGGATCATTATTTAATGTACTTGAAACTTTATCTTACTCTAATACGTGTAGATGATACCTCTGTGATCCGATGCAATTGTGATCAATAGAGAATATAATCTTCGAGAAGAGTCCTTCTATACCAACGAGTCGATGTTGGTAAGACAGAAATTTTTAAAGAAAAATTTAAAAGGAAAGTAAATTGAAAAAAGGAATTTCAGAAGAAGGGAAATTTTACTCTCACGAAGGAAGATCCCGAACCCGAAAATTCAAAAAATTCTGGAACTTTGTGAATCTGTGGGGAATTTCCTCCTGATCATAACGCAATTTTTGTTTGCTGCCCAAATTCACCCTAAGGTGGTGTAATTCACCCGTGAAAATCCGGTTATTTTCCGATTTTGTGTTATAACGCGTGAACTGTAAAATAATTTGGTTACCAAATGGTAGATCTAATTAAAAGAAGTAACTTTTATCTTGAAACTTTTTTCCATCTCTTACAGTTCGCGAGTTATAATACAAAATCGGAAAATACCCGAATTTTCGGGGGTTAATTTGACCCCCCTCGAGTGAATTTGGGCAGGAAACAAAAATTGCGTTGTAATCAGTAGGAAATCTCCTATATATTCATAATTTCAAAATTTTTTGAATTTGGGAGTTCGGGATCTTCCCTTGTCAGTCATCGTATTTGCGTAAGAATTTATTTGAATGATCATGGTGTCTTAGATTAATCATTTACTAGTGTAACTAGTGCAAGGCAACTTTAGCTTTCGCTTTCTTGCTAAAATTAACATTCTACTTGTTAATCCCCATTGGTCTCCTGGTTTTTTATAGCGATCCCATTAGCATCCATATCTCCTTCATTGGCCAGTTACTTTCGTTTTTTCATTGAGTTTGATAAATAAATGAATTGAATGAAACGGTCAGGAAGAAATATTCAGAATATTTTACCTATTAATTTACTTGTTACTTCATGTACATATTACAACAGTTGTTAATAGTTTTAATAAAAATAAGACTAAACAATTGATTACAATTGATACAAAAAGTGCAATCAAGAAATTATTGATTGCGCGCAATATAATTAATTATTTAGCGAAATTAAAATAATTTCGAAGAATATCAAAAGGAACCAGTATCTTCATTCTTATTTTACGGTAATTTGTTAATGCTTCAAAATAAAATATTCGTATTTAAACTGTTGTTTTCTTACATGTTCAATAATGAAGCGATGTACTTTAATTCTCTGTTAAAATCGTTGCAGTCACTTGTCGATTTTCATTAAAGCCAGATCGTATGATAAATTTTCTCCTAGGTCGATCTTAACATTTTCAGGGATAACCGCAATGTTCTTGGTAAAGAAATTACTTAAATTTTATCTTCTAACGAGAAAATCCCTATCTCCCTTAATTCGCAGAATAATTCTAAACTTTTGGCCGATAACTCAAGTAGATAAAAATATATACATATGTTCACTGATATATACATATTTTTATGAGTACTATACGCCCCAAAATGATTCAAGCTTTTCTCTAGCTCACCCTGTAGTAACAATATCGCCTCTACCAGTGCTTACAACGGCGTGTGGTGATAGCATTACCGACCCGGGTTCAAGGGCTTTAAACTTAAAAAAGTTCGCGCAAAGCAACGGCGCGCCAATCCTGCGTTAGCCAGCGCCGTGAATGTGGACGCGCGAGTCCGATAGTCTATTATCAGCTAACGTGGCCAGCCAATCATCGACTGAAATCGCTGTTCACAATTCACATCGATCGACGAAGGATAGTGGAAACCCGCGGACGCTGACGTCGCTGAGGAAAGGAAGACCGTTTTCTGACGAGAGAGGGAGTCCACAGTCGCAGACGTGGTCGTCCTCGTTGGTGGCATGACCTAACTGTGGTAGAGGCGCTTTGGTATCGATCAGCCAGTGGCTCGGTACTCTCGACAACGACGCAAGCTCGATTCGGAACGAGAATCCGCTGTGGCAGAAGGGCAGTTGTTATCGTCCCTTTCTGGTTGCTGTTTGGTTTACTCCACCTATTCCAACCCTATCACCCACTCTCCCTCCGCTCTACTGCTGCTGCTCCTGCTCCCCTTCAACCCTCTCCTCTTTCTTCCTCGCCACCTTTCTCTCACATCCTCCGCGAGAAGGAGGATGAGAAGCAGGAAAGATGAGCGATCAAGAGGATCTCGACTACCACATCATGTGCCCGTCGTTTCCACCGTCCTCCCAGGATCCAATGTTCACCACCGACAGGCAGGATGAATGGGAGAAGTTGATGTCCGTGTGCAGCAAGGACAAGCAGCCGGTGGTAGTACTGCTAGGATGGGCCGGCTGTCAGGACAGATACCTAGCCAAGTACAGCGCGATCTACGAACAGAGGAGGTATTGAGATTTGTTAAGTGACCGAGCGATCTAGTGTGCATATTCCATGAACATACGATTGTCTTTTTTACAACGAAACCGCCAGCTCACGGAAAATAAAGCTCTGCGAGTGTCAACGAGTGCGCGCTCATTGCGATTTCATGCGTAAGAGTGGAGGTGAAGTGGTGGACTTCCACCGGGTAGTTGTGAGGTGGAATCCAGTAAAATAGATTCGTTTGGATTTCAACGAACTCGGTGGAGTGGCGAGATACCGGCAAGTCACGCGGACAATACTGTTTATTTCTACAATCAAAAACACCGCGTTTCGTAGTGGATTCGAGTAGCATCTCGTATCTCCTAAAATTATCCAGGATACGAACATGATTTTTTAATATAATTTCTGAATAAAAACATACAATTCCATTTACCGTATTTTCACGTTTGACTGAATAAACGCATTTGTTTTCTTGTATAAAAATATGCAGCTCCGTTCTCGTAGTTCAAATAATCAACAACCATATATTAACAATTGCAATGAACTTACAACACACACATGCTAGGTTTAAGGAATTTACATTACCGACAGTGGCGGATTTAAATAAAAAGGCCCAGGTGGCAAACGTTCTTGGGGGCCAATTTTTTCGGGGAAATAAAGAGGTAGTTTACTAGAAACGGGCAAAGTGTACAGAAAAGTACAAAACAAAATATAGTATCTGGATAAAATAATAATGTTTATTTGAAGATGGGGACCTTTTGAGCAGGGCTCATTTTTCGGGAAAATGAAAAGGTAACTTACTAATGACGGGCTAAGTGTAGTAGTGCAGGAAAAAATATAGTGCTCGGATAAAATCATAATTTTTTTTTAAAATGGGACCGTGATGTCCCTTCTGGGCTGGGACCCAGGCGGCAACTGCTCAGTGGCCGCGCGTTAAATCCGACACTGATTGTCGAGATAAATTGCAGAAACTGCTCTTCTTCTTTTCATTCGTGTTGCCCCTAAATTCATTATCAATAAATAATAGGCATACGTTTATTTTTCAAGCTGTATTACGCTGCGATATACGGCACCAGTAGAATGCTTATTTTGGCGAAGGGACAAAATGCCTTCCATCGGCAAACGATTGATCCAACTGATCAGGGACAAGAGTTTAGATGAGCACCCGATATTTTTCCACGTCTTCAGTAACGGCGGCGCATTTGTATATCAGCACTTGAGCCTCGCGATGCAGCAGGCTAAAACGCCGCTCAAGGTAAAAGAAATATTTACTTTGCTCTTCACCTGTGGTCTACATTATTGCCACCTCACTGTTTAACGGGTATCCTAAACTCACAGGTGAAAGGGGTGATATTCGACAGCGCTCCAGGGGAAAGAAGATTGACCGCCCTCTTCAAAGCGATCAGTGCGATCATTGGGGGACATCCGATTACGAATATACCGATGTCCGTCTTGATTACGATCTTCCTCTCTATTATTTGGTTCTTCGAGGTATGAATATGTCTTAGTTCTTACGTCACTATACTATAATCCGTTTCCATCAGCATTTTAATTTAAATTTGAAATTTTACACACCGTCGACACTTACGCGAAATTTGCACTTACGTATTTCCATATTTATTCAAATCGTTTTTTCAATACTTTATTGTTGTAAGGGTCAGAATGGAAAAAGTCATAAATTCAGTTTTCCCCCACTTACCTGGACGATAAAATATTTGAATGCGCACACGTATCGCGGAAGGATTGATATCATGAAAACGAACCCGCATCGTAACGATTGCGTAAATTAATCAGCAATGTGTGTTAAGGCTCTCCCAAACTAACGCGAATATCGTGGCGCGGAGCGCATCCGCCGCGGTTCAGCAATTTTTTATACGTGGCGGCTTATGGGCAGCCTTATCTGATCGGCGTCGGATCCGATCCGCGCCGCGATATTCGCGTTGGTTTGGGGGAGCCCTAACGGCATCATAAAGCAAACCGTAAAGCAAACGGCATCATGAAGGACGTGTTAAAATATGATCGTTTAGAACTAAATACGTATATTGTATTTATACGTACAAACATTTGCCTGAGACATCAATTATCGGGATCCTAAGTTCTTTAAGTTTTTAATTATATCAAATTTTAAATACGACGTTTAACGTTCAGGTACAACTATTTACAACGAAATGACATTGAAAAATATATTCCGCCCCTTATTATTTTTATTCGTTAATGTAATAATAAAAAGATTAAACTATTTCTATTAACTTCTTATACAAGCACGGTTCATAACTTTTTAAAAGTATCTTATCCCTTCATTTATGTTGCAATCACTTTCATTTCTTCTTCGCTTTCACTCATCAACAATTAAATCCACATTCTTCGTTTCGTTTTTCCCACTTCCCCTTTAACTCCCCCCCCCCCCCCTCTTTCTCCCAAGTTTATTAAATGTGTCCAAAGGCACTAAAAAAGTGATACGTCTCAGAAATCTAATATTAAAATATTTGCTTAACTCTGGAATAGGTACCTACCAATGTTTTTCGGAATGCGCTTATTACTAACGATGCGTAATATTTACATATAGCTTGTAATGTGTTCTTTTGTGATTTTTATTGGATATTTCTTTTATTTTTTATCAGTATTTTAGAAATGGATTTTTCCTATAATTGTTTTCTTTTTTATTCTTAATCTAGAATTCAAATTTATTTAAGTTTGTCAAATTTTATTCAGTAAAAACGGAGGCAAGAAAATGAAAATAAAACACCGGTAGTGACACTGCTGGTCGTGCAAAAAAGTAGGGGTACTGGTAGAACAGTAATTTCTGGAAATATTAGATATGCACGTAAATATTATGTACATTAGTATTCTAACTTTTTAAAAAGGTCACGTATAAAAATATGCACTTAAAAATTTGCTACAAATTTTTTTTACGTCAACATATTCTGCTCGTTGCGAGGAGAAACAGATTGAAAGAAACTATATGTCGCAAACGAATCGTTTCGTCAGGAGAAATTATTAAAGATTTCGCAACGATTTGATTGTGTAGAGTTACACGTAGAGGCATGGGCCTACCACTGCTCTGGACTTGGTGGTATCTAGTAGAATGTAGATACTATCAACATTCTACCTAAATGGTGGGGCTTGGGGCGGTAGTGTGCGTGCCTCTCCACACACACAACACGGCGTTTTGTTTGTGTAGAGACACGGCATTTGTTTTGTTATATCATATTTTAAGTACTGGAAAGTAAAGGCCGTTACACATGATAAAACGTGTATGATATAACTACGCAGTTGGCCGAAGCAGATACGAAAAACAATTTGGTTGGCCTTGTTCGGACTAGTCCCGTTGCAGGCCAGACAGAAATCGTGTCAGAATTTGTAATCTAAATCCTAATCAAAGCTGATTCGGTCGATACCGATACTATCGATGATATTCAATCAATTCGAGACCAAATTACTCAATAGGTAGCATCGTTACATATCCAAAATTTTTAGTTAATATAGATTGAATTTCGACCGTAAAAATTGTTCTAATTAGAAAAGATGATATGATTTCGGCGCACTGGTTCGGTCTATTAAACAATTAAATAAAAGCTATTTTGCAATTTTAAGAATTTTCATCAAATTCCAACGTTTCGGTTAGTGATTATGACCATTCTCAAGGAAGGTTAGATAAAAAGAAAAAATACTGCGTGTGCTTTTATATATTTAAACAATCATCATGTTCATTGCTGGGAACGTGCGACGCACGAGTCGGTTAACCGGTGACTGAAGGTAAACAGTAGACACAAGGCAAGAACATTTAGATGGTAAACTAAAGTGGGGCCAAATTTTTAGTACTTCGCATCAATTGAAGCAGTGAGAGCAACAACGGACTAACCCACATTGAAATTTTTTTTCCTATTTTATATGATTAGTAGAGTCTATTGGAATACAATATTACTACTAATTTAATTTCGAAAAATGTGGGTTAGTCCGTTGTTGCTCTCCTCACTACCTCAATTATTTATCGATATTGATTCTTCTTCAATCGATATCAAACCAATAACTGCTATACTGAATCAAAACCTTTTTGATACTTCGCAAAGGTTTGGATACCCGTTTAATACCTAACGAATGTATCGATAGTTGGTTGATTGACTGTACAAATTTATTGGTATTCATTTGATGATTCTTAGATCAGATGTCCAAACTCGATATGTCCCTTTTTTTCTAGCTAATAATAAGCCTACAATGGCCAAAATGTTGTCTGTTGATGTCATGTTCAGCCGACAAAACTGTGAATACTGTCAGGTTGGCCGGAGCGCGTGGATGCACTACGGACGTCCGGCCGACCTGCATAGGCCGATCTGTACAGTACGCACTCGTTATAAGCTCGTTTCTACCATGCGTTGTACGCCCGGCGACTATCCCCACCATTTCTTGGAATCCTTCGGACAAGAGTGAGAGAACCCGAGAAGCTCTTTCGTTTCGTCTCACTCGTTCTTAGCTTTTCTCACTCACGCAATTGGCCGCGCGGAATAGTGTTCACAACGCGTCATAAGTCCGCCGCCAGCCCCGTTCGTCGGGCTTGTAACGAGTGCGTTGTGTATTCTGTGCAGACTGAAAGGAGCGTGTGTACCGAGCTTAAGAAATTCACTTGATTTAGGACTACTTAGACCGAATTCCACTTAAGAGTAGACTCGTTCTACGCACCGATGACTCTGAGCAGGCTGTTGATTGGTGGGAAACCGACTAATCGCGTGCGCAGGCAGTAGTGAGAGCTGCGCAGATCAGTTATAAATCGGTGGGGCGTAGGTCTACTCTTATATGGAATGGTATATAGTTGCAGTCGCATCAATGTGTGTCTTGCGCGTCCTTTGATACGAGCGGCAAGTGTCAATTTTGATCCTCTATCAGTTCCAATCTAGCCATGGGGCGTCATTTCTTAAAACGCAAACAGAACGCAAAGTTGCCGCAAAAAATTCCATATACATAGTGGAACGGGGCATGTTGGAGAAGCAAAGCAAACATTAAAAAAAATCATAATTATACCTTTTATTTAAGTTTTTATGAATCAATATATTATTATAAGTTAATACTTTAACCTTTGGTAAATAGTTTGAGCAATATTTAAATGAAAATTCGAAGTTATCAAACTTTTAAAAAAGTAGTGAAAAACCATCTTGCTCCTACCACGGATTATGACGGCCAGCGCTGCCGGGAAGTGGGTTCCTGCAAACTATTCGTAGTGGAGGGGGAACACTTACGGCCCGTAGCTGTTCCTCCTCCACTACGACTAGTTTGCAGGAACCCACCTCTCGGCAACGCTGATGACGGGGTACCGAAAATAGGGTAAGACGGTTCCCTTAAATGGCCTAAATATTTCCACAACCGTTGCAAATATGAATTTCTTCTAAATTATGGGAGTTGTGGGACCATACCTTTTAAATATTCAACAAGTCCTTCCTCTTCTGTTTGCGAAAATACGCTCTTAATTGGACCTAATTCACCTAATGGTAAACCTATGATCACTTCATTTCCCTGTTTCAATTTTTGGACATAACGTTCCAATGTTAAAACTTCATCTAAAGCTTTCTTCATAACTTCATTTGACCATTTTCCACGTCTAGTTTTTTCTTATATGTTGTTACCATTTTCAAATCCGAACTAAAAGTAACGAAAATTCAACTTAAATCGTTTAATAGAAAACGATGGCGTTGTTCAACCTCGCGTGAACAACCACAGTACGGATGTGATGGGGTACCCCAAAAATAACAAAAATAATTGACTTACAGTTTTTAAATATATATTTATTATAAGTCTTTTTAGTACACACAATAAGACGATTTCACAGCTCTAAACCAAAGACGCGTGCTACCCCAATCATTTTTATCAACGACCTAACTGTTACGATACGATGGCTTCCTTTTGGTGCTTTCGTCAAATGTCTAGCATTTTTCCATTATCGTTTTTTTACGATACCCCATCTTACCTCGCTACACCATCATGGCCCCCCTTCCCCTATATGTCCCTAATTTTTTGAAAAAGTTCGTTTTTGAAACATATGATCAACTAATTCAAATAAATACATTTACAATACAGCAAGACGTACCATATATAGGTATATTAAACAGTAGTGAGTGTTAAAAGGGCATGCCCAAACAGAAAAGAGCGCGAATTCTGTGAGCATAGCAATGATTATGTTATGATTTTGGCAGGCCATCTAATGTAGAGGTATAGGTACCTGCTGGACATTAATACTAACTGGCAAGCACTTTACATTCCTCTGTTTCCCACCTCCGTCTCTTAACTCCTATGCAAGTCTCTATCCCCTGGTATACTTATATCTATTGAATACATCGCCTGCAAATTGTTTTTATTATAGGTACGTTAAGAAATAGCCACTACCAATTAAACGGCGAAGAGTAAATAGCGTCACAATATTTGCCATCTAGCCTTTAATTTCGACTATTTAGTCTTCTTATTCATTCATTCTCGTAATTCAAACAAAATAGTACTAGTTGCCTGATCATTGATATAAATAATTTTTAATCCTTTGGAGTCCGAATTACATTCTCTGTTTCGTTCCAGTTCTTCCGCGTTTATTCGTTCACCTTTATATCTTCTTAAATCGACAAGGAAATCTGCTATTGATTGTGGGAATAGTTTTTGTCGAAATTATTTATCATTCATCGATGTTTTTATTAGGTGCACATAATTTATACGAGACGTACGTGTTTATTATAGAAAGAGATTTTAAAAGAAGACAATCCGCTGAAACTGGCATATTTTTGTTATGATTTATTATTATACTTATTTTTATGATTGGATGGTTTTCATCTTGTAACATCCTACTTTTAGCGATCGCCTACTTTAGGAGAGTTCGTTGCTCACGCGTCCAACGTAATATAAGCACATGTTCTCAAACTCGTATCATGTCTTAAAATAAACTGAAGATGAAAAGAATTCTGTACAGAACCATGTGCAATCACATTCATACAGGAAACTGTACCTGACAAGGGGTGCGTTCCAATTTACCGCAGTGAGTGCATGAAATTGGTGGTATCGTATTGGTGGCATTGTACGATTCTCATGAATTTCTCTCACTTTCCACCAATCCGATGCCACTTCCAGTGCAGCGAGCATGCAGCAAACGCAGAAATTTCAGAGGTGAAGCAGTCACTGCGCAGCGCGCATGCGTGTTTGTTTCTACAATCTTGATTATTTGAATTTCTCTATTTCTAATCGTCTTCATTTTCGCTTTCATCACTATTATATAATAGTGTCAAGGTTATTGTAAACAACGTTTCTTTCTCCATAGTAGCATTTTCAAATTCCAAGAACACATGAACCGCAGTAACGAAACGGAACGATATGAATGCGCGCAGCGACTATGCTGCGATCTCTGCACTCACTGCGTGATTCGGAACGCACCCAAGGGAAGATTCCGAACCCGGAAATTCAAAAAATTCTGAAACTTTGTGAATATGTAGGGGATTTCCTCCTGATTACCACGCAATTTTTGTTTGCTGCCCAAATTCACTCTAAGGGAGTGAAATTAACCCTGAAGATTCGACTATTTTTCGATTTTATTTTGTAACTCGCAATCTGTAAAGTGTAAGAGATAGAAAAAAGGTTTCAAGATAAAAGTTACTTCGTTTAATTAGATCTATCAAATGGTAAAAGTTTTATCAATTGTTTGAACAATTAGAAAAAGTTATAAACAAAAATATTAATAATGGTTTCTAAAATTCATCTTCTCACGTGAAATCTGAATTGGATGTTTAAATAATAATGAAACAGTATAATTCGTTTTCTTTGATCATACAAATTTAACCTTTGTTGTATTGCGGAAATGTGTTCCTCCACAATCTTTTGGATCCCATTTTACATTAAGCTGCATGACGAGCAACGTTCTTCTAACAGTTATTAGGAAATAATACGTGACACGTAGTAAGAAAGTAAGATAATTTGTATACGTAAATTTATAATGTGAATAACTTTTATCATTTTTTTATCAACAGTAACGTATCACGATGTATTCGCTCACGCATGGTATAGAAGTGGATATATTGTTAAGAAACCAAGGGAATTTGAAAATCCAGTAGATTTCACTTTTTCACAACAAGGTTTCTTAGATTCGCATCGTTGTTCCATATACGGCAATCATGTTATCATACGATGTGCGTAGTGTAAAAAATTTCTGTTTAAACTTCCCTGAAAAGTTTCGTCCCCATAAAGAATAATTTACAATATTCACATTACATAAGTGTTTTTAAGTTATCTAACTATACTTGAATACTTAATTATTAAACGCCTGACAGGACATGCTATAAATGGCTCATTCGGCCTAAGCAAAAGAGTAATGTGTGTAAAGGCAAACTGAATGAGAATTTTATATGCTATGTATAAAGAATTATTAGATGGTAAACTAATGTTTCGTCAATCAAATTTCGTCTTGCGTTAATTTTGATAGCGGTTAGCAGGCAGTTATTTGACTATTGTCATCATTGAAAAAAATAGTGAATTTGTAAATTAGACGCGTCCATAAACGGAAGTGTGTTTTGATTTCTGGGTCAAGTGGTTGAAAAGGCGGGGGCATGGAGAAGAGAAACTGATATTTTACTCACAAGGTAATCATTTTAACACGAGGCTCTCATTTTAAATTCTAAGCTCTCTAATGGTTAAATTTGATGAACAAGTGCTAAAATTGATGTACATGCCACTGAGTCCTTAGATCCTTGCTGGGCTAGACTCTTAAAACCTGCTCCTATCTGTTACCCACAGTGTAATCCGTGTTGTTACCTAAAGTCTGTTCAAAGAGTCGAGTCACCAGTTGTAAATAAATTATGCACGTGCTGAAGTTCGCGGGCAAGGCAGAGGCCACAGCTATCGGCTGCCATACTTGTTATCAAACACTAGTGAATTATTAGTCACAGGGCCGTCTTTATATCAATTTGTAAAACGCCACGGACCAAAAAATTTAAAATAATAATAACAGCGACAGCGATAGTAGTTTGAAATCAAGCACAGAAACAAATTCTAAATTAAAAAATATTAATCGTTTAGAACTTGCTATGCTTATTGCGTTAAGGTACGTCTACACGACGACACTTTTGTGTCTAGATCAAGTGTATACGACACTCAAAAAAAATTCCGGAAGATTGGAAACTGCCTAGAGCAGTCCGCGTCACTGAATTCGACCTATCGTCGCGTGAGTTGCAGCTAGAGCTAGATTGAAGACACTGCAACTAGCTCTAGTTAAACACAAAAGACACTTGACTTAAACACAAAAGTTTCGTCGTGTAGACGTACGTTTAGTCATGTTCATATTTGCAACGAATAATATTGTGGGGGATACATTCCTGTTCTGTCTGAACTATAGCCTGATTGATAAGGCGGTATATTTGAGCGTACAAACCATCTGCGCCCAAACTGCATTTGTTTGGTCACATTCATATATATCCCAGAACTTTAAAGTACTAAGTAGTGTTAAAAATTTATGCTAAATACGTCCCTTATGCTTTTGCATCATTATATTCCTGGAAGATACAATAAAATACGATTTCACTATTTTTCAACCTTCCGTCAAAATATTGTCTCCAAGAATGTCGCCCGCTGCCATTCGTCAAACGGGATAGTAACGAAGAATGTACTCTGCATATCCCCATGCATATACTCATTGAAAATTGTTTCAACGGACATTTGACTGATAGCTGCCTGCTACTTGCTAGACAAATAGTAAGAACCAAGTATTAAACTGCATTGAAACACAAACCAATGTCATGAATACGCAAATGATGACTGGCTAAGGACATGAGCTTCCGTTTCCGGTCCCGAAGCCATTAAACACTACTTGCTTCTTACCCTATATTAGAATTACCCTTATTAGAATCTGCCTGTTCTTGTGTTAATAAGTCACCTCAAACTTGTATATTACTTCTATCGAATGGGAATTATCTACAGAAGAGAAGTCCTCGCTTATTTCGATGACCTTGAAATATGTTGTCAAAGTTAACATTCTGAACAACTTTTTTCTATACATGTCACCGTCACTCGGCTTTAGTTTTCGAGATATGTGCAAAAAACTGTGATCGGTAGTTGGTTTGGCAACCCCATGTGAGGGATCACGCAGGGACCACTACCGATCAGTGGCGGATTTAAGGAAAAAGGCCCAGGTGGCAAACGTTCTAAGGGGTCGATTTTTTTCGGGAAAACGAAGAGGTAGTTTACTAAAAACGGGCCAAGTGTAGTAGTACGAAAAAAAATGTAGTGTTTGTATACCTATACCTAATCGCAATTTTTTATGGAGACGAGGCCCTGGGGGCCTTCTGAGCAGGGGCCCAGGCAGCAACTGCTCGTCAGCCGCCCTGTTAAATCCGCCACTGCTACCGATTACAGGTTTCTGCAAATATCTCGAAAAATAAAACCGGGAGACGGTAACATGTACAAGAAAATGTCATCGAAATCGGTGAGGACGGCCCTTTTCTAAATAATTACTAAGTATAAATATCAATTATTATCCTCAATCATTCCTATTCACGAACGATAAAGGATTGAAATAAATGATAAGCATAAGAAAATTCCGATGAATTCAGGTAATCGCTCACACCTTTGGACGCGGATATCCGGTTCAGACGAATCCGATCGCCCTGGCGGAGGAATCCTATTCCTGGCCCCAGTTGTTTCTCTATTCGAACGCTGACACTTTAATCCCGGCATCGGTAAGTGTCCACAAGAAAAACATTTTCGTTCGTAAGACGTCAGAAAACCAAATCGACTTGTTCTGTTCGTTTTCAAGGATGTCGAGATGTTCGCCACCCGGCGAGCAGAGCGCGGCGTACAGGTGCAGCTGGTGCTATTCACGGATTCCCCGCACGTAAAGCATTATGCCACGTATCGTGACGTCTACGTGAACACGGTTTGTACTTTCATCTATGATTGCCTGACGCCACTGATGCCGAAAAGCCCGGATTCGCCTCAAGAGCACGGAGAAGAAACTAGCTCGCAAACATATAATTCTTCGCTATACGTCGTTAAACGAATTGTGCTACCTCACGAGGCCACCAAGCAGATAAATTAGAGAAAAATGTGGATAAGAAATTAGCAACGTGGTCGACGAGAAAACCGTGCACAGTGTGCACAATGTCACGCATGCGGTCGTGAGTAAAAGATCGGACAAACTGGAAGGCTGAGAGGATCAGCATCCTACTTTTACGTTTCCCTTCAGGTTTCTTGCAACCGAATCTACGAAGCAACTTTTATGGGCAGCGTTGAGTCTTGCTTGTTCCAGTTCCTCCTCGTTTTATATCGGTCACGCGTTGTAACGAAACGTTAGATGTTTTCAAATACACTCTATTCAAATTAAATTTCTATTGTAACACAATCACCCGTTTGTTTTATCGACCAGCAAATTACACATTGTCAATTACACATTACTATCAACCAGATACAGACTTATAGGAGTATGAACGTAATCGTACATTTTTAGTGTAACAAGACTCAACACTGATTCGTGAACTCGATCTCTCTCTCCTTCTGTTGTCCTCCTGCATTTATGTGTTCCATTTCCGCTTGGTATTTCCTTCGTATCTTCTACTTTCTTCATACGCCGTACGTCCGTGAACAGCGATGTGCTTGAACTTACCGAGTTGACACGATTGCGTTCCTTTCGTGCTGATAAATTGAAATATAGGGTAATTCCGGGGGTGATGGCCATAGTTTCGTTGGGAGTCTCCTATAGCCAACCTATTTGAAATAAAGCAACGAGCACGGCATAGAACAGACCTTTGATCCTTTCTCTACATATCCTTTAACACCAATAAACGAAAATTATTATTTAATAGACAAATTTCAAAAATAAAAAAGAAAGTGCCATTGGCCATCTCTCCCGCAGTGCCCGGGAAAGATGGCCATATGTACATATACTCAGGCTAACCAGTTGAGGCCATGACCTGGTTACCGATTTTGACCAGTTTTTGTCCGTTTTCATGTTCGACCGCTCAAGTCTTCTTTGGGCTTTTCTTGTAAGTCTTTTAATTCACACGTATGACAAACAGCGTGAAGCTCCGTGCAATTTTCGTGGATCCAATAAGCACATGCGCTAGCTTAAATTTTAAAGTGGATTTACATGTCTTTAACAACTCTGAGAATTCTGATTTTTAGCAAAACTTTGTACCCACGTATAGGCAACGCAGTCAGACGTTTCTTTCAAAGAAATACTTTCATTTGCCATCTCCTACGGAATTATCCTACGTTTGGTATGTCGCTCGATTTTGTACGAAGGATGCGGAAGTGGAATTCTAAATTGTCAACAGGCAAACGTTGCGGAACTACCTGAATTTCTTGCTGTGAAATTCCATACTGTCGTGTAGTGAGTTGACGAAGACTCTAGGCGTACTTCACAGCAAATTCAATGAATTAAGCTAAAATTAATAAAAGATTAAATCGAATTGAATAAACTTACCATTAGGAATATAGACGCTTGCTGATATGGGATCGACACGCGCACGAGGAACATACGTCGGCGATTGGAAATTAAAATTACAATACGCGACGTCCCGGCGTAACAACTTCGCACAAAAGGATCAAGCTGGTCTTGATTTAGCTTTCAATTTAATTGCTGCGTAATTAAAATACAGATTAAGCAACAGAATTTTCTTGTATCCCTCCCTGTCAAATAGTATTACGTCTGTATACATATACATATAAATATATTTTGATCTGTCGATTAGTTACAAATAAAGACTGATAAATTTACTCGACTTGTTGCTCTTAAAATATTAAGTACTTGCGTCACCACGATAATAAATAGCTACCTTCTTCTCCATCCGCTTGTAACGTTCTCGAACGAGACGTTGTCGTTCTTCTCAGGTGATTCACATGTAGAGCGGCTTACCTGTGAATTTGTGGGATTGGTTCGGGTGGCGTGCGATTAAGAAATGAATTTCAAGATACAAGAGTCCTTCTTTTAGTAACAAAAGGTTTATTCATTATTTAGTTTGATACTTGAAATAAAGTATATAATTCGACGCAGAGTCATGTGGATTATTACAATTAGTTATAGAACTAGTATAAATGCGTAACGACGTATCGGTTGGTTTTTATGAGAATAAACGCCAAGTCGGTAATTATGAATATAGTTCGATTTGGAATAGACGCTAAGTCGGTAATTGTGAATATCTATTAGATATTGGAATTGACGCTAAGTTGGTAATTAGAATTGACGCTAAATCGGTTATAAAGATTTCGGTTCGATTTCGGAATCGACGCTAAGTCGGTGATTATTAATATAGTTCGATATTAGAGTCGACGCTGAGTTGATAATTACGAGTATCGCTTAGATTGAGACGTAATTTAAAATTAGTGTTAAAATGGTATAATAATAATTGGTATGAACATAAAATCTTCGACTCGAAGTCGTTTTGATATATAATACAGAGATTGACACTAAGTCAGTTTAGTATGTTTTAAGTTTGAGAATTTGAGAGGATTCCTTCTCTCTGAGTGTATTGGCTTCCTGTTGCCTATCAGCTGCTTTAGCTTTCTAGGATGGTAGCCGAGGGGCTAGTTAAAGCGACCTCAGATGGTAGCCAGGTAGCCACTCAAGGCGTTCCCGGATGGAAGTTGAATCTCCTGGGTTGCTTCTGGTGCCTATCAGCTGGCCCACGCTTTCTTGGATGGAAGGTTGAGGGGCTAGCTAAAGCGACCTCGAATGGAAGTTGAGGGGCTAGTTAAAGCGACCTCGAATGGAAGTAGAGGGGCTAGTTAAAGCGACCTCGGATAGATGTTGAGGGGCTAGCTAAAGCGACCTCGGAATGGATATGGAAGATTTTAGATATACTTTTGAAGATTGTAGACTGAGGGGCTAGTTAAAGCGACCTCGGTGTAGTTCGGTGGCAGAACCAAGTCTGTTCTCTGCTGCTGGCGAGCCTGTATTTATACTGGTTTCAGGTACTTGGCCCGCACCAATCACTCGCTGTGCGATCTTGCGCACCAATTATAATTAACGTCCGGTTCGCGCCACTCGCGCACTACGCTTGGATAATTCAGCGTCCGGTTGTTCGTACTGTCTACGCACGCGCGCTCTATTCACTCGCGGCACTGAGTTCGCTTGTTTGAAAGGACGGTTATTCACTCGCGCGCTGTTTGAACGCGCTCTCTTAGATATAAGGTAAACATAATTAACGATTTGTGTAAAACAAGAGAAAAATTTCTGGCGATCGTAGCGGTACGTTACATCTCACCGCCCGGTTTTTCTCTCGTCCCGAGAGATGTGTACTTAGAAAGAAATTTGGCGCTCGATTTCTTCGTCTATTTTTCTAAATGAACTAATGTTTTGACTAGGGTTGACGGTGTCGACGGCGATATTTTAATCCTTTTAACTTTCTTTCCCGCTCGGTTCGGCATAATGAAGAATATTATAATTAATGCTTTACGTTTAGTATGTATGCTCGAGACTGAATGAAGCCTTGCTGTATGATGTCCTTTAAATATATATGTTTCTCCTGACGTTGTACTATCCCCATTATTGACTACATATTCCCCTAATATTTCTTGTCTTTCTCTATTTACTACGCGACTCTATTTACTATCGTTCAGGAATGCGCGGTTTGTTTACCTCGCGGATCGGTATGTCCTTGGTGCAGGACCTCGTTCTCGCTTGGGTGATAGGGATACAAGGTAGGTTTGAAATAAGTATTGGAGATTAATATTTTGGAAGAAATGGAAGAAATTTTATTGGAGCCGTGGTTGGGCCCGTTCATGGGCCTCCAGTACATTTAAGGAGAGCCCCAACTGTAGGGCTTCCTCATTATTTGCATTTATATGCATAAATGCCTCAATACATTCGGCACATTGTGCCGCTATTCCCCAATTATAAATTTCCCGGGTGCAGATCATGCAAAATTTGAAATTTATTAAATTTCTGCGTAGGGTCAGGAGATGGTGGCTCGCGGGGGTGTAGTATTCTGTCTCTTCGGCGTGTAGGTTTTTGTAACAGTGGTCACAAATTTTCCTCCGGTACAGGTCGCTGCGGTCCGTTCGGCAATCAGGCCATTTGGCTGTTAGGCACACCATTTGTAATAGTTTAAGGTATGGGTCCTCTTCTGCTTCGCGAGGGCAATGCATCCACTCCTCGTCGGGCGATTGAATCGACATATTTTCTGTGCCGGCACACCACGTTTTTCAATGACTCGATTTTATTTGCTTATAATTTTATTCTTTTAATTAATATGTGTTTGTGCTGTTCCTACCTTATCTTTCTCCACAATCCGCTTTTTCTTTCAGCTTTCCTTCTGTCTCTTTTGTTTCTTTTCGTTTTTTCTTTTAGAAATAATTTCCGCGTGGCTTCCGACTTGGCGTCACTTTTCAGAATGATTCTTTGCATAGCCCCCACCACTTTCAAATTTAGCGCTGCGAAGTTGTTAGAGGTTTGCCCTAATGTCCCTAGGGGCGCCATAGTCTGGTGGCGTATAGGCCCTTTTTATTCTGTCCTGGTGGACAACCTTAGTTCTGCGGGGGCTCACAGCTATCTTTACATTGTTGTTTTTCAAGATTTCTATGATTGTATATGGCCCATCGTATTCGTCGCTGAATTTATTCCTTTTTGGTTTTAAAACCAATACTTGTTCGCCTCTGTGGTAATTAACTGAGGATACTTTTCGGTCGTAGTAGTACTTTTGTGTATGTTTTGAGTTTGTTAGATTGTGTCTTCCCATTTCGCGGATATTAAATAACTTTGTAACTAACCTATCCACGAAGTCTGGATATGTGGGTAACGAGTCGTTTGGTATTAAACTTGATGGTTGTCTGGCTTTTTTACCGTATATTAATTCGTAGGGAGTGTATTTAGTGCCTTCATGTATACTTGTGTTATAAGAGAACATAGCTTGTGGTAGCCACTGGTCCCATTGTTTTTCTTTAGTTATGTAGTGTTTTAAATATTCGACTAACACATGATGGCTTCTTTCCAGGGAACCGTTTGACTGAGGATGGAACGCTGAGGTTTTGTACTGCTTGATGTTAAGGGTTTTTGCGAACTTTTGCATGAGAGAGCTACTAAAAGAAGATCCTTGATCCGTGAGAATGGCTTTTGGACATCCGAACTGACATATGAAGTGTGTGGTGAATGCTTGAGCTATGTCTTCGCTTGTGAATGAGACTAATGGTATTGCTAATGAGAATTTGGTTAAATTGTCCTGTATGGTAAGTATATATGTCTTCCCTGACTTTGTGAGTGGCAATGGTCCCACAATATCCATGGATACTTTGTCAAATGCGTCTAGTGGCGTATCTGTTATTATCATTGGTTCCTTTGTTTTAATTCGCACTAGTTTTTTCTTTTGACAACTTATGCATGTTTTAATATGTTGCCTCACATCCTTTTTCATGTTTGGCCAATAGTACAGATTTCTGATTCTGTTGTAGGTTTTGGTTACCCCTTTATGTCCTCCTACTGGTGACTCGTGATTTTCTTTGATTATCATTAGGTGATCTTGTTCTGATGGCATTTGTATTGTGCCATTACAGATTGTGATGCTGATCTTTGTTTGTAAGAACCTTAGTGTAATCATTTGTTTTAATTTTTCCCATGATATATTAATTTCTGTTTTGGGTAATGAAATTTTGTTAATGTTTTCTTCTATTAATTTATTATATAGGTTCCTGATTGCAGTGTGATAGGCTTCATTATTTGGAAAATCTGGCATTACCATCCCTAAGATGGTCCGTCCTGATTCTGGAATTTTTATTATACTTCCTGCCTGGAGTGGCAGAGGTAAGGTAATTTTGATTTGTTCCTTGGTTAAAAACTCCGAACTTTCCTCGCCTATTGGTTTCCCATGTGTGGTAATATATATTGCTGCAGTTTCCCTTCTCATCCATAAATGGTCTGCGATTTCCTTGATTCTACTTTGAATTATTTCTTGGTTGGTTATTCTTGGTAGTTCTGGTCGTCGTGACGGACTTTGTTGTCGGGGTGGTAATTGCTGTCGGGGTGGTATTTGCTGTCGGGGTGGTATTTGCTGTCGGGGTGGTAATTGCTGTCGGGGTGGTATTTGTCGTCGTGATGATACTTGCTGTCGGGGTGGTCCAGTAATTGTTTTGAAATTATTATTTGAGTCTCTTTTTATAGTTATTGGAGATATTGGTCCGGATAGTGTTCCACTAGAATCTCTTGTGTAGTACTTTTTACCCTTTATTGGTGGGCTGTTTTCCTTACTGCTGCTACTATCGCTGGAGTTTATTTTGGGAGGCTCCCTATAAGTATGATTTCTTGGGATTTCTTCATTTTCGGTGATTTCCATAATTTGGTCCCAGTCTTCTTTCATTATCTCAATCTCCATTCGTTGTGGACTGTGAGGGCGGTTGAGGGTGGTTGGTTCAGGGGTTGATGGTGGAAGACCGATGTGTCCAGGGGAGGGGTGAACCTCTACTGGTACCTGAATGTTTCTGTGTACTTCGAAACTATCGGTGGACGCTTCCATTTCCTTTGATTCCTCTTTTGGTGTGATTCCCCTCTTTTTTTCTACCGGTCGGCTTGACGATGTGGTTGTTGAGGTTTTGTGTTTTCTTTTTAATTTCCTTCTCGTTTGGATTTGGCTAGGACTGTATTCGGATGATGATGATGATGATGAGGATGATCCATCTCCCCTTGGTTGTTTCGTAGGATTTGGGTTTGGAGAACCCGAACTTGTGGCGGTTTGGGAACGTGACCGTTTCCCTTCCACTTGTAGCGGGAGTACTGTTACTGGATTTCGCGAGAGGGCATCTGCGTTAGTGTTATATCTCCCGGGTTTGTAAATGATTTTATAGTCATACTCTGCTAATTTAATTTTCCAGCGCATGAGTCTGGAGGTAGGATTATCTAAAGTATGTAACCATTCTAGTGGTTTATGGTCCATCACTAAAGAGAAACGTTTTCCGTATATGTATGTGCGGAAATGTTGCACGGCGTATATTAGAGCGAGTAGTTCGCGTTCTGTTGGAGCGTACCGTGTTTCAGCATCGTTTAATATTCGTGAAGCGTAAGCTATTGGAAGATCCTTCCCGATTTCTCCTTGACTTAGAACTGCGCCTACTGCATAACCAGAGGCGTCTGTTGTTATTATAAAAGGTTTATCGAAGTCTGGATATTGTAATATTGGTTCCTCGCATAATGCGTCCCGTAATGTCTCAAAGGCGGTCTGTTGTTTGATTGTCCATTCAAATCTGCGCTCCTTTCTTGTTAGGTCGGACAGTGGTTTTGCTATTTTGGAAAAGTTCTTTATGAATCTCCGGTAGTATCCGGCTAATCCTAGGAATTGTCTTATATTTTTCGCAGTTTTGGGTTGTGGGAACTGTTTTACTGCTTCAAGCTTCTTTGGGTCTGGTCTAACCCCTTCCTCACTAATAATGTGACCTAGGTAACATACTTCTCTTTTTAAGAATTCGCATTTGTCTGGTTGCAGAGATAAGTTTGCTTCTCTTAGTCGTTTCATTAATCTTATGAATTTCGTAGCGTGTTCTTGGAGTGAACTAGCATAGATTACTATGTCGTCGAGGTACACGAATAATTCTATTCCTTGTAATCCAGTAAGAACTTGGTCCATTAACCTTTGAAATGTTGCAGGGGCGTTTTTGAGACCGAAAGGCATTCGGTTGAATTCGTAATGCCCATAGGGTGTTGAAAAGGCGGTTTTGTGCTTATCTTCCGGATGCATTGGTATTTGATGGAACCCTGATGCTAGATCGAATACTGAGAAATACTTCGCGCTGCCTAGTTGATCTAATATTTCTACTATATTTGGTAGGGGGTACGCGTCGCCTATTGTTTTTTCGTTTAATCGACGGAAATCTATTACTATTCTCCAACGTATGTTTCCTTGGCTATCCTCTTTCTTGGTTACTATGAACAATGGTGAATTGTACGGAGAGGTTGAAGGTTCTATTATTTTGCTAAGTATGAGTTCGTTTATTTGTCTGTTGATTTCTTCTCTGTGGACTTGGGGATAACGGTACTGTTTTATATTTACGGGTGCCTCGTTTTCAGTGATTATTCTATGAGATACGGCATTTGTTGCTTCTAATTCGCTACCAGGGAGGTGGAATCTATCTGCGTATTGTTTAATTAAATTTTCGATGCTGGCTCTTTCTTCAGGGTTTAGGTGGTTAAGTCGAAGTAGTTCGAGTACTTGCTTAACATGATCTGGAGATGCTATTCCTTCTTCAAATTTTACTTCCTCGTATGGTTCTATTTCTACTGAAGGTATTTCAATTTTTATGTCATTGGAGGATGTATTAATGGCGTAAAGATATCCTATTCCATTGTCGTTAGTAATTATAGCATTACCCATTAAAATTTTGGGGTGTACGTCTAATTTCTGCACGTATCCAGTTTCTAGACCTTGATTTAGAATCTTGATTGGTATTTGGTATCTCATTCGGGCCGGGATTGTTATTTCTACGTTTTTAAATGGGAGTAATTCGTTTCCTATAGTGATCCCTTGCCTCGAGTAATCTATAACAGCTTCGCTGTCGTGGAAAAAATCTGAACCCAAAATTCCGTCCTGGGCGGTAGGTAGAGTTTTTACTACATGAATTGCTGCTATTTTATCTAATATTTTGGTTTTAATGTAACCAATAGTGGCTAGGGTACCTTCTGTAATTCCTGATAAATTGTACGTAACGTCGGAAAAAATTTGTGTCCCTGGTGCAACAGCTTCTTCTTTAATCACGCTCAAATCAGCTCCAGTATCTATCATCATTATTACATTATTCTGCTTAAAGTCTGGACTGGATAAGGCTAAACTTGGAGCTTTCCATGTATCTGATAGTCATGATTTCACCACGGCTTCACTGCGTACTGGATCTTGGGGGGGAGGGTTGGGTGTTTGCTGCTCGGAATTTGGTGATTCTGTGGACCTTCGTTTGTCGTTATACATTTTCTTTCGACATTCCTCAATAGTGTGCCCCCTGTTCTTGCAATATCGGCATTCGATTTGTTGTGATTGACGCGACGCGGGATTACGCGACGTCGTTTGTGCCCTAGGATTATATGGTGTGGATCGCGGCGCGGTGTTTACATTCCGGCATTCCTGAACCGTGTGTCCTACTTTTCGACAATAATTGCAATACTTTGATTGCCAACTAATTTGTGCTATCTGCCCTGCTGGAAATTTATTGCTACACTCAGCAGCTGAGTGTCCGAATCCGAAACAATTAGGGCACTGCGCGGAGTGCGATAGTCCTTCTGCGAATTTATTTCTCATTATGTTCTCTTGACATTCGGCTTCAGCTTTAATTGCGGCGCTAATGGCGGTACCGAGGTCGACGAATTCGACGGTTCGCATTCGTGCGTAGATTTCAGATTTTAACCCCGTTAAGAAGGCTTTAATCGAATTTGTTTCTGCGGATTGATTATATTGCGCGACGTGTAAGGGAACCTCTACTTCATTACAGTATCTCAATTGTAGGAGGATCCCAGAGACTCGACTGCTATAGTCTACGGTGGTCTCGTTTGGTAGTTGAGCTATTTTCGACATTTCACCGTATAATTGGATTGAAGAATGGAGTGGTGCGAAACGAGAGCTAAGGACATTGATTACTTCTTCAATTGTGTTATAATCTCCACTAAGAATGACTCGAGAGGCTTGCCCGGACAACTTACATTTGATTAGTTGTACTAAACCATATTCAGCGTTTGGTGCGATCATATTTTTCGCGTTCCTACAGCATTTCGCGAATTGATGAATCGTAATGTTTCGTCCGTCGAAACCCGGAACCGTGTCTGCGGCATCGCGAATTCTAGTATGCGGTTGACGCCCATTTTCCTGACTTAATTGTAAACGCTGTAGTTCCTCTATAACTGCGTCTACCTGAGGGGTATTTGACCCTGTAGTAGCCATGATTTTGCTTCTTTTAACGCGCCTGACTTCGTAAGAAAGAAGGAGTCTTGTTCTTCGCTAGGAGAGTTTACCTCCTTTGCCACGCGTTCGCGGTTTCTAAGCAAATTTCATCCCACCGCTGTCACCAAATTTAACTACCTGTAACGTTCTCGAACGAGACGTTGTCGTTCTTCTCAGGTGATTCACATGTAGAGCGGCTTACCTGTGAATTTGTGGGATTGGTTCGGGTGGCGTGCGATTAAGAAATGAATTTCAAGATACAAGAGTCCTTCTTTTAGTAACAAAAGGTTTATTCATTATTTAGTTTGATACTTGAAATAAAGTATATAATTCGACGCAGAGTCATGTGGATTATTACAATTAGTTATAGAACTAGTATAAATGCGTAACGACGTATCGGTTGGTTTTTATGAGAATAAACGCCAAGTCGGTAATTATGAATATAGTTCGATTTGGAATAGACGCTAAGTCGGTAATTGTGAATATCTATTAGATATTGGAATTGACGCTAAGTCGGTAATTAGAATTGACGCTAAATCGGTTATAAAGATTTCGGTTCGATTTCGGAATCGATGCTAAGTCGGTGATTATTAATATAGTTCGATATTAGAGTCGACGCTGAGTTGATAATTACGAGTATCGCTTAGATTGAGACGTAATTTAAAATTAGTGTTAAAATGGTATAATAATAATTGGTATGAACATAAAATCTTCGACTCGAAGTCGTTTTGATATACAGTGTGTCCGCGGGAAAGCTAAACAGCCGGCTTCCTCCTAAACTATTGGAGATAAAAATATAAAAAAAATAGGGAATTGCATGGTTCGAGGGGGCCAATTAATTAGCGCGAACGAATTTTTCTATCGATTATTATTTTAAAAGATACGATGGTCAAGTTCGGTTTTTCAAATGGAACTATTTTTTTTGAACACCTGAGTTGATAGTGCGTTCCAAGACAAATTCAATAAGCTTTAATGTATACACTTTATTTTCACTGGTTTTTAAGATATTGCGCTTGCAAATTTACTGATTTTCACTGGAAGAAAACTGTCTGGTATAGCACGGACCGGGGACGGTCTTACTGGTTCCACGGGTGACACTGCCTTTTGAAATAGATACCTACCTGCCAAAGGTCTACGCCAGGCCCAAAGGCTGGACAATTTTTTTCCGTCAGAAATGCTACTTAGGTAGGTACATCTGCGGTATATTTATTTCGCACTTGCTTCTACGCTCGGATGGCCGGTTCTTTTGGGAGGGATGCAAGTTCGATTGGTTAGGTTAGGAGGAGTGAAAGTTGCTAGACTAAATTTCAATCATAGGGAGCAGATTGTATCAGAACCATTCGGATTTGCATTCCTCACAAACGGCTGCTCTCTTGAAGAGGCCCTCTTCACAGCAATGCCCACCTTCTCTCGCACGGAATACGTTAACGCTTGCTTTTCTTCTGATATTGAAGCTCGTGTTTATACTCGAGAGGACCACGCGTCGACAGCGGGCTACCCCTTTTCTTCCTGTGTCTCTCCACGAGCCGTGCTGACGGTGGATTGTAGGAGCGTAGATATCTGGATGCCAGTTATTGAATTCAGGAGACGATGGAAACATTTTATTACAAAACACACATGTACTATAATTAAAGTAAATCGTATTCCTCTCGGGCAGGAGTACTGATAATGATCGAACTTGCGCCCCACTTCGCGCAGACCAATTACACGGAGGGTAGTCGGGTCACACACTGCCCAAATGATACAGGGTAATTCTGGAGCAACGCCCGTCAAGGAGATGCGGCGGCCTGGTACCCCGTGGCGTGGACAGTCCTTCGCTGTGCCTCACCCGATTTTTATGGCTTTTTCCGGAAAAAGGTACGAATCCTGGGCCGAACGTAGCGAATTGAGGTCGAGCCCCCGCAGTCGAGGGTGAAATATCCATTTGAGCGTATTAAGAAATTCTTTGCTTCGTCGTATCGAAAGGGAAGTGGTGCCAATGGATTCCTTATGTTTTTCTGACGAAAATCATACCAAATGTCATGCAAATCGGACTACTTTGACACAAGCTATTTGTATTCCTTATGTAAAAATAGTCCGATTTTCATGATGTTTGGCATGATTTTAATCGGGAGAACGCCCGGAATCCATTGGCGTCACTTCCCCTTCGATACGATGAAGAAAAGAGTTTCTTAATACGCTCAAATGCATATTTCACCCTCGACAGCGGAGGGTCGACTTCAATTCGTTACGTTCGGCCCAGGATTCGTACCTTTTTCCGGAAAAAGCCATAAAAATCGGGTGAGGCACAGCGAAGGACTGTCCTCGCCACGGGGTACCAGGCCGCCGCATCTCCTTGACGGGCGTTGCTCCAGAATTACCCTGTATCATTTGGGCAGTGTGTGACCCGACTACCCTCCGTGTAATTGGTCTGCGCGAAGTGGGGCGCAAGTTCGATCATTATCAGTACTCCTGCCCGAGAGGAATACGATTTACTTTAATTATAGTACATGTGTGTTTTGTAATAAAATGTTTCCATCGTCTCCTGAATTCAATAACTGGCATCCAGATATCTACGCTCCTACAATCCACCGTCAGCACGGCTCGTGGAGAGACACAGGAAGAAAAGGGGTAGCCCGCTGTCGACGCGTGGTCCTCTCGAGTATAAACACGAGCTTCAATATCAGAAGAAAAGCAAGCGTTAACGTATTCCGTGCGAGAGAAGGTGGGCATTGCTGTGAAGAGGGCCTCTTCAAGAGAGCAGCCGTTTGTGAGGAATGCAAATCCGAATGGTTCTGATACAATCTGCTCCCTATGATTGAAATTTAGTCTAGCAACTTTCACTCCTCCTAACCTAACCAATCGAACTTGCATCCCTCCCAAAAGAACCGGCCATCCGAGCGTAGAAGCAAGTGCGAAATAAATATACCGCAGATGTACCTACCTAAGTAGCATTTCTGACGGAAAAAAATTGTCCAGCTTTTGGGCCTGGCGTAGACCTTTGGCAGGTAGGTATCTATTTCAAAAGGCAGTGTCACCCGTGGAACCAGTAAGACCGTCCCCGGTCCGTGCTATACCAGACAGTTTTCTTCCAGTGAAAATCAGTAAATTTGCAAGCGCAATATCTTAAAAACCAGTGAAAATAAAGTGTATACATTAAAGCTTATTGAATTTGTCTTGGAACGCACTATCAACTCAGGTGTTCAAAAAAAATAGTTCCATTTGAAAAACCGAACTTGACCATCGTATCTTTTAAAATAATAATCGATAGAAAAATTCGTTCGCGCTAATTAATTGGCCCCCTCGAACCATGCAATTCCCTATTTTTTTTATATTTTTATCTCCAATAGTTTAGGAGGAAGCCGGCTGTTTAGCTTTCCCGCGGACACACTGTATAATACAGAGATTGACACTAAGTCAGTTTAGTATGTTTTAAGTTTGAGAATTTGAGAGGATTCCTTCTCTCTGAGTGTATTGGCTTCCTGTTGCCTATCAGCTGCTTTAGCTTTCTAGGATGGTAGCCGAGGGGCTAGTTAAAGCGACCTCAGATGGTAGCCAGGTAGCCACTCAAGGCGTTCCCGGATGGAAGTTGAATCTCCTGGGTTGCTTCTGGTGCCTATCAGCTGGCCCACGCTTTCTTGGATGGAAGGTTGAGGGGCTAGCTAAAGCGACCTCGAATGGAAGTTGAGGGGCTAGTTAAAGCGACCTCGAATGGAAGTAGAGGGGCTAGTTAAAGCGACCTCGGATAGATGTTGAGGGGCTAGCTAAAGCGACCTCGGAATGGATATGGAAGATTTTAGATATACTTTTGAAGATTGTAGACTGAGGGGCTAGTTAAAGCGACCTCGGTGTAGTTCGGTGGCAGAACCAAGTCTGTTCTCTGCTGCTGGCGAGCCTGTATTTATACTGGTTTCAGGTACTTGGCCCGCACCAATCACTCGCTGTGCGATCTTGCGCACCAATTATAATTAACGTCCGGTTCGCGCCACTCGCGCACTACGCTTGGATAATTCAGCGTCCGGTTGTTCGTACTGTCTACGCACGCGCGCTCTATTCACTCGCGGCACTGAGTTCGCTTGTTTGGAAGGACGGTTATGCGCGTGCGTTGCGCGTCACTGAATTCACTCGCGCGCTGTTTGAACGCGCTCTCTTAGATATAAGGTAAACATAATTAACGATTTGTGTAAAACAAGAGAAAAATTTCTGGCGATCGTAGCGGTACGTTACACGCTTGACAATAGAGAATAAATTTCATCAAACATTGTTTTAAAGTTTAATACCTCACTGATAGTGTTCATTTGATTTAATATTATTTTTATCATGTGTTTACTACCGGCACCATCCATACATAAAACTAAAACTAAAGAAAGAGTACCGTTTTTTAATGATTCAAATATCTGCATATGTATGTACGTATGTGCAAAGTACAGCAGGCAGAAGTATGACTAAATAGAAATACATATGCAACAATTCCCACGTAACACAATATATAACTATGTGACTTTTAAATTGCAACATGAAACAGGAATTTTTATGATTATGAAAACTTACACATGAATATGTATGTTTCTGCACAATGGTTTTATGTCACACGATTTATTATAAAATAGATATGTATTTATTACTTTTTAAAAGGTCTAGTCGAATTGCATTTAATACATTTTTCAGAAATGCAGAAAGAAGATACGGTAACACCATTTAATTAACCCGTTAGCTGCACAAGTTAGATTTGCCATTTTGTTTTACCAGTTCGAAAATTGCATGTGCGAAATGCAGTCGAATTACAATCACCGACTTCAAAAAGGAGGAGTATTGTATTGTACTTTTTTTTATTTTTGTATGTTTGTCCCCACATAATTCCTCAGCATATGGACCGATTTTGATGATCTTTTTTTTATTCGAAAGAGGACGATGCCCCGGTGGTCCCATCCTACACTGCATCAACATTGACCCAATATTTTACCAGTTCTGGTTAATAATAAAGATTATTGTCACCTAATTATTATTATTTTATGTACATACGCGCATATGTCCTCAGCATGTTGTGGCAATATATATAAAACTAAAAATATAAAATAAAAATAAAAATTTAAAAATTAAAATCGACTTCAAAAAAATAAAAATTTACCTACTAAAAAGTAAAAAATAATTTAATCCCTTATTTAATCTATAACTCTCATATTTTTTAAGTCGGTGTCTCATCATTTGCACTGTGTAAATCTGACGCCAGAATTATATTAAAATATGAACCACACATATTAGTTATATGTATAGTAATAGTTTATTTCAACGTTTCAATCCAGTCACAGTCTTAAAATTCATGGAGGACGTGCTTCAACTAATAAAAATAGCTCAGAAATTTCCAGAATTTCTCTAAATTATCTACAGTGTGTCCGCGGGAAAGCTAAACAGCCGGCTCCCTCCTAAACTATTGGAGATAAAAATATAAAAAAAATAGGGAATTGCATGGTTCGAGGGGGCCAATTATTTAGCGCGAACGAATTTTTTTATCGATTATTATTTTAAAAGATACGATGGTCAAGTTCGGTTTTTCAAATGGAACTATTTTTTTTGAACACCTGAGTTGATAGTGCGTTCCAAGACAAATTCAATAAGCTTTAATGTATACACTTAATTTTCACTGGTTTTTAAGATATTGCGCTTGCAAATTTACTGATTTTCACTGGAAGAAAACTGTCTGGTATAGCACGGACCGGGGACGGTCTTACTGGTTCCACGGGTGGCACTGCCTTTTGAAATAGATACCTACCTGCCAAAGGTCTACGCCAGGCCCAAAGGCTGGACAATTTTTTTCCGTCAGAAATGCTACTTAGGTCGGTACATCTGCGGTATCGAGAAGCGCACCGTTACTTTTATTTCGCACT
The DNA here is from genome assembly GCA_947577245.1 of Andrena bucephala. NCBI lineage: Eukaryota > Metazoa > Arthropoda > Insecta > Hymenoptera > Andrenidae > Andrena > Andrena bucephala. The sequence goes on from OX387717.1 coordinate 64,975,096, forward strand.
TGCTACTGCGCTCGGATGGCCGGTTCTTTTGGGAGGGATGCAAGTTCGATTGGTTAGGTTAGGAGGAGTGAAAGCTGCTAGACTAAATTTCAATCATAGGGAGCAGATTGTATCAGAACCATTCGGATTTGCATTCCTCACAAACGGCTGCTCTCTTGAAGAGGCCCTCTTCACAGCAATGCCCACCTTCTCTCGCACGGAATACGTTACCGCTTGCTTTTGTTCTGATATTGAAGCTCGTGTTTATACTCGAGAGGACCACGCGTCGACAGCGGGCTACCCCTTTTCTTCCTGTGTCTCTCCACGAGCCGTGTTGACGGTGGATTGTAGGAGCGTAGATATCTGGATGCCAGTTATTGAATTCAGGAGACGATGGAAACATTTTATTACAAAACACACATGTACTATAATTAAAGTAAATCGTATTCCTCTCGGGCAGGAGTACTGATAATGATCGGACTTGCGCCCCACTTCGCGCAGACCAATTACACGGAGGGTAGTCGGGTCACACACTGCCCAAATGATACAGGGTAATTCTGGAGCAACGCCCGTCAAGGAGATGCGCTGGCACCCCGTGGCGAGGACAGACCTTCGCTGTGCCTCACCCGATTTTTATGGCTTTTTTCCGGAAAAAGGTACGAATCCTGGGTCGAACGTAGCGAATTGAAGTCGACCCTCCGCAGTCGAGGGTGAATTATCCATTACAGCGTATTAAGAAACCCTTTTCTTCATCGTATCGAAAGGGAAGTGACGCCAATGGATTCCTTATGTTTTTCTGACGAAAATCATACCAAATGTCATGCAAATCGGACTACTTTGACACAAGCTATTTGTATTCCTTATGTAAAAATAGTCCGATTTTCATGATGTTTGGCATGATTTTAATCGGGAGAACGCCCGGAATCCATTGGCGTCACTTCCCCTTCGATACGATGAAGAAAAGAGTTTCTTAATACGCTCAAATGGATATTTCACCCTCGACTGCGGAGGGTCGACTTCAATTCGTTACGTTCGGCCCAGGATTCGTACCTTTTTCCGAAAAGAGCCATACAAATCGGGTGAGGCACAGCGAAGGACTGTCCTCGCCACGGCGTACCAGGCCGCCGCATCTCCTTGACGGGCGTTGCTCCATAATTACCCTGTATCTGGTTAGGAAATAAAATAATTCTTTATTTTTTATCGTATGGATATGGAAGTGTCGCAGATAGATTCCTTGGGGATTTCCGATGAAAATCATGCCAAGTGTCGTGGAAATCGGACAACTCTTACATAAGGAATACAAATTGCTTGTGTCAAAGTAGTCCGATTTGCATGACATTTGGTATGATTTTCGTCAGAAAAACATAAGGAATCCATTGGCACCACTTCCCTTTCGATACGACGAAGCAAAGAATTTCTTAATACGCTCAAATGGATATTTCACCCTCGACTGCGGGGGCTCGACCTCAATTCGCTACGTTCGGCCCAGGATTCGTACCTTTTTCCGGAAAAAGCCATAAAAATCGGGTGAGGCAATGCGAAGGTCTGTCCTCGCCACGGGGTGCCAGCGCATCACACATTTGGGCAGTGTGTGACCCGACTACCCTCCGTGTAATTGGTCTGCGCGAAGTGGGGCGCAAGTTCGATCATTATCAGTACTCCTGCCCGAGAGGAATACGATTTACTTTAATTGTGTGTTTTGTAATAAAATGTTTCTAACGTCTCCTGAATTCAATAACTGGCATCCAGATATCTACGCTCCTACAATCCACCGTCAGCACGGCTCGTGGAGAGACAAAGGAAGAAAAGGGGTAGCCCGCTGTCGACGCGTGGTCCTCTCGAGTATAAACACGAGCTTCAATATCAGAACAAAAGCAAGCGTTAACATATTCCGTGCGAGAGAAGGTGGGCATTGCTGTGAAGAGGGCCTCTTCAAGAGAGCAGCCGTTTGTGAGGAATGCAAATCCGAATGGTTCTGATACAATCTGCTCCCTATGATTGAAATTTAGTCTAGCAACTTTCACTCCTCCTAACCTAACCAATCGAACTTGCATCCCTCCCAAAAGAACCGGCCATCCGAGCGTAGAAGCAAGTGCGAAATAAATATACCGCAGATTTACCTACCTAAGTAGCATTTCTGACGGAAAAAAATTGTCCAGCCTTTGGACCAGCCTTTGGCAGGTAGGTATCTATTTCAAAAGGCAGTGCCACCCGTGGAACCAGTAAGACCGTCCCCGGTCCGTGCTATACCAGACAGTTTTTTTCCAGTGAAAATCAGTAAATTTGCAAGCGCAATATCTTAAAAACCAGTGAAAATAAAGTGTATACATTAAAGCTTATTGAATTTGTCTTGGAACGCACTATCAACTCAGGTGTTCAAAAAAAATAGTTCCATTTGAAAAACCGAACTTGACCATCGTATCTTTTAAAATAATAATCGATAAAAAAATTCGTTCGCGCTAAATAATTGGCCCCCTCGAACCATGCAATTCCCTATTTTTTTTATATTTTTATCTCCAATAGTTTAGGAGGGAGCCGGCTGTTTAGCTTTCCCGCGGACACACTGTATATGTATAGAGGAAGCTTATATTGTTGATCAGGTGTCTAAGCATTGTAGAATATATATATGAATATACAAGGTGATTCACCTAAGTGTGCCACCTAAATTACTTGGCAAACTTTTTGTTATTTATGAAAAAATCGTTCATACAAAAGTTGTATGGTATCAAGGGAGGCACACAATGTAATAATTAGTCATTTGCAATTATTATTAATCGACTACGCACTTGCATTGATTGTAACGGACAACATTTTCAGTATTACTTACATTAAAAATCATTTGAAGAATATCTCAATAATCAGTAGTTTTTGGACCCATACACTCAAACAGATTTTTACTCAGTGTTCAACACTCTTTCCAATTTCAGGATCAAATTTTACCCATTACAATTAAAAAAAAGTCAAAGTGACCTTCATATATCGATAAAAAATTAAAATAGCAAAAAATTAATTATTACACTGTGTGCCTCCCTTGATACCATACAACGTTTGATTCAACTGTCACGTCCCGGGTGGAGGTCTTTGGGGACAATGACACTGTGGGGTTAATGGAGCCCAGGCGAGGATCTTGAATCCTGCACACTGAGGGCTGAGGGAGTTGAGGCGAGGATCTGGAATCCTACACACTCGGGGTAGAGGGATTTGAGGCGAGGATCTTGAATCCTACACACTCGGGGTAGAGGGATTTGAGGCGAGGATCTTGAATCCTACACACTCGGGGTAGAGGGACTTGAGGCGAGGATCTTGAATCCTGCACACTCGGGGTAGAGGGATTTGAGGCGAGGATCTTGAATCCTACACACTGAACGACCAGGGAAGGTTTAAAGGCGAAATTGTACCTGGGGGACACCCGTTAGAGCACTTGTGTTTTTGTTCCGGTTTGGTAATTGGATTTACCGATGCATCTATATAAGAAATCACACGCAATGGTTCCGCGAAATATGTCTAGTCACTTGGCTATACGCGGCCCATGTAAAAGAACGTTAGTAAACACTATAAGAACACTTGAGTTCGCGAACCGAGATCAGCTGTTGCAGCAGTCTGTTATCGTTTGGAATCTTCGCGACCACAGGATAAACACAATAATGCGTGGCGAGATTTAAAGTATATCGGTTTATTAACTTTAGGCACGAATATATGCACTTCGATAGAAGTTTAAGAAATAATAATAATAATAATAATAATAATTAGATGATGAACATGAGTACATGAGGATAAGTAAAAGAGAGTGTATGAATTACAGCAAGCGTCGATATAAAAGAATAATGTAAGAACCGCTACATGCGTTGATAAGGTTCAGTTGTATGAGCGGTAAGCTTAGTAAAGAATAGAATATGATCAACTAGTTTTAACAAAGACAACAATATGTGCAATAAGCATTTATAATAAAAACACTGAGATTTAGTAATACAAAATAAGATGGATGAGGATGATATACAATATTATAATAATAATGATAATAATAATTGCTTACAATGATGATCGTAGCAAGATGATCCTTGTACGAGGAGTTGCACTGAATTTACGTGCGTTTAATGATAATGATTAGCACTTTGCGTAAGATAAGAATGTCCTTGTTGCAAAAATGATAATGATACTAAACTCCCTGGCCTCTGGGCCCTTGTATTTATACTATTTGGAAGATTGTTAGGGGTGAAGGGTGAGCGCGGTATGCACCATGGCACGTACGCCAGGCATGCGTCGCAGTATTATTTCCGCGGTTTTTATATGTACGAAACGTTTCTGGGCTTTTGCTGTGGGGAATAATCGACCTATTTGATGGGTTTTGAGGGTTTTGATTTGGGAAGGGGTGTGTGTGGCTTTAACTTCTTTGGTCATAAAGAGGGGATGAGACATAGTCTTGATTTAAGAGTGGGTTTGGGACGAGGGACTTGTTTATAATCGATATAAAGGGGATAATGCTTCATAGGGCGAAGAGGGGAAGGGGAATTTAGTGGCTGACCGTCTTGAGATGGGGACCACTAAGGTACATCGCCAAGGCGTTCAGTGGTCGGGAAAAAGGTATGAGTTGACGCTTCATTGGAGTTGTGGAGTGATTTAGGAGAGAGAGACTTGTTTTAATACCGCGCGAAAAATAGTGGGACGTCACACAACCATTTTTTCACATAACAAAGAGTCTACAAGTACTTTGGGTGACACAGTTAGGTGAGCATCCTGTACTATGGTAGGGATTGTAATCGCTGCCTAACCCGAACCGGAATCCGGGTTACCCAGGGAAGGTTACCGTAACCAGTAGCAACCACGAGGGAACGGCTCCCAAATAGTACAAAGAGCGGATTAACCCGCTCAGAACGGGTTACAAATGACATACGACATTCTACGTCAAAATCCGCCTGTGGCTGTCCGTCCACCGCCGCGATGCAACTGCAATTTGACAAAGAAACGACTTGCATGCAACCGCGTCAATCACTTGCCAAGTTTTGTTTCTCGGTCTAATTTCTAACCTCTCAAGAAAAAATCTGACAAATCTCCTCAAGTTATACCCACGAAAAAAATTTTTTTTTTTTAAATGAAGAATACAAGGTGTACATATTCAAATGTTTACAAATACTTCACTATTGTTTGTTTGTTTGTCTATTTATGTTTATTAATTTATTTACGAACGGGTAACGGCTTGTGTTAATAGTCATACAACAGAAATATAACTTTACGAAGGCGGTAAAAAAAAGGAAGAATGGAAGAAATATCCTATACTTATTAAAGAAAAACTTAAGAATACATTCATAAAAGACTGAAAAATGAAAAGGCGAAATAACAGAAATGTGCATTAATTATTAATTTTCAATCGTTAATCAATACAGTATTTCCTCGTTAGCGGCTCGCTGGTCTATCGTGAACGGAGCCCTAGTCGATTTAGTCGATTTAGTTGCGACATACAGCGGGGGGAGCATACGGCACGTGCCGAGGTCCCGGGCGTCACTCGGGCCATGCAGCCAGTGAGTGTACAAACATTCGGAGAGCGGGAGTTCCTCCAGAGCTGATCATGCTCGCCCGGTATGACCGCATCTCTTTCTCCTGCGCTGCCCCGGGGTTAGAGAGCCCCCCTTCAACGGTCGGGGCCGAGCAGGGGGGGACGACTTGCCACCTGGTCCAGAGGACCACACCCTCTACCCTGCACGGCCTGGGAAGACGGGCCTCCCCCCAGGGGGGAGGGAATGGCTATGGATGGCCGCCTCCTCATGGTACGCATTAACCCGCCAGGATTCTACCCCGTTTCTCGGGTACGCGTCCGCTTTTTATAGGCCCGGGCCAACTTGCGGACGGACCGTACTCGCGAGGGTGACCATCGACAAGGATGGGCGATCCCTACCTAAGACGCACGCATCGGTGCGCCGGAGTCATTATGCGTTGCGCAAGCCACCCTCTCCGGCCTTGACGGTACCAGCCCGTCGCTAAATAGATTCGCGGTATATGGAACCGTGTCTCGACGCCGCTCTACCAGATCTCCTATCAACCCCGTAGGCTCGCTTTTACTCGTCGTCCTGAACCCGGAGTAGCCAGGTCCCCTTCACGTCCCCGCTGAAAGCACCTTTAGACTGCGCGGACACGCGCATACCATACCTCCAGCTTGCTAGGGTGACGGCTTGTTTACCCTCATAGGGCTAGCTATCTCACCCTCCTACTCCCCCCTCTCCCCCCGTTGACTCAACGCCCTAGTACTCCGCCCCCCCCCCCTCATTCCTGTTTCCTGAGACTTCCCACAGCTATCCTACACTTCAACACTGCCCCATTGTTCCCCCCCCCCGACCCCCCCCCGACCTACACTCTTTAATCCTGAGGTTATAGCATTTTAAGGCAAGGGTCCCCACGGCAAGAGGGCCCCAGGGACGCACCACTCCCCCCCCCCAACCCATTCCCAGATTAAATCAAGTCTTGATCAAACATTGCGAGATCTGATAGCGAGACACGGTCCAGAAGGGGGGCGGTCGCCACCCGCCCTTAGCGGCACTCCGCATTCCTAAAGAGGTGTGTAAAAGCCGGTGCGCCGGTATCGCTTAAGTGCTTGGAGCACTGGAACCATTCTTGTTTTCTTATTCTTGGCACTGCTACCCTTCCGCGGTCCCGGATCGAACTTTCCAAGGCTCAGTCACCACTGGACCACGGTTGGAATAGCTGCCTCACCATTCTGCCCTCATTGGCTGCCTTTCTGTTGGAGATGTCAGGGGGGCCCCTGCCTCCCCCCCCCCCCCGGTGGACCACGCCGAGGGGCAGCGGTCCCCTTCGAATCGCGGCTCCAGCGTCCTTCTCAGTCTACTTCCGAGTCACTGACCGAGAAGGGGGCCAGCGTGAAGATCCTCCCCTTCTGGCGGAGATGAGCCTTAGGTGTATTTCCATGGGTTCACCTCCTCCAGGAAACTCGCAATCTTGTCTATATACAGCTTGCTAACCTCTTCTGCTCTAATAACTTCCATGCCAAATATCCTTCTCCGGGTTTCCATTGTACGTGGACACTCGCACAGAACGTGCACAGAGTCCTCCTTGCTAACCTCGCATAGCGAACACATTTCTGTTTCATTGGCCATAATCCTATGTAAGTGAGCATTCAGTGGTGCATGCCCACTTAGAATGCCCACCACATTCCTTGCTTCGACTCTTTCCATTCCTATTAGTTTCCTGGCCCTGTCCCTTTTTGGTTCAGGGCCCATCAACAGCTTCGCCGTCGCACAGTCAGTCGTATCCTCCCACTTCCTTTTCCTGGCCTTATCCCTCCATTCTCTGATAACGGCCTTGAAGGCCACATCAGCTATCGGGGGGATCGTCTCGTCCATCCTGGGAACCATGCTTGACCCTGCCTAGCTAGTCGATCTGCCCTCTCATTACCCGCTGTCCCCTCGTGTCCTGGTACCCAATATATGGTAATCTTGGCTCCTCTTCTCCCAAGCTCGTTCAATGCTATTCTGCATTCCAATGCCAGCTGAGACACATACATACTCCTACTCAGTGCTTTGATAGCGGCCTGGCTATCCGTACATATCGCTATCCTACTATTGTTTCGATTTCCTCTGACCATTCCAGTGGATTCCCTACCGCCTACCGCTCTTCTCCGGTCCCTCTCTTCCTCCTCCTCCTCGTTGAACTCTTTTTCGATACACCGAACGCATTCTAGGATGGCAACGATTTCCGCCTGGAACACCGTCGCGTATCTGCCCAACCTCTTTGTTCCCCACTTCCTCGCATCGTTCTCCTTACACCATCCTGACCCTGCCAGCCCGTCCTTCCTCTTTGATCCGTCTGTGTACCAGACCGAGTCATGACTGTTCCTGATCTTTTCCTCGTTCCAAGCCTTCCTGTCGTCGATCGCCACTTTGAACTCCCTGTCGAACACATACTTCTTCACTATTAAGTCCCTAGGCATGGTCTTCATCCTATTCAGCTCTTCGCCTCCTTCCTCCTCCAGTATCCAACTGTGACTCTTCTCATTACCTCCTGTCCATTGATCCCAGCTCTGCAGTCTTAACATCGTCCTCATCGCGAGCTCCTTCACTCTTACCTCCAGTGGTGGTAGGTCCGCTAGAATTTCCAACGCCCTAGTTGGCGTGGACCTCATCACGCCGAAAATCCTTCTAAGCGCTGCGCCCTGGACTTTGTCCAATTCGGCCTTGTACGTAGCCATATTCGCTGTTCTCCACCAGATCCCTGCTCCAAAAGTCACCCGGGGGATTACTATCGCTTCGTATACCCATTTCATCGTGACCGGTGTCAGTCCCCAGGTCGGTCCGACTGCCGTGCACATCATATTCAAATTGTTCTTGGCCCTGCGAGTCTGTTTGCGGACGTGATCTCCCCACGTTAGCGTCTCATTGATAGTGATCCCTAGGTACCTCACCTTCTTTGATAGCTCCAGCCACCGACCTTGATATATGATCCCTCCGTAGTGTGGTCTTCTGTTCTTATTAGTTATCCGAATCAACTCCATTTTGCTCGGATTCACCGATAGGCCATTATTCGCACACCATCCCTCCAGTGCGTCCAGTGCTCTCTGCAGCGTTATCTCCACCATCCCTATATCTTTGTTCGAGGCCATGAATATCACATCATCCGCGTACACCGACGTGGTGACTCCGCAGTTCTCAAGGGTGTACAACAGATCATCCACCGCCAGACTCCATAAGAGCGGCGATAGGATCCCTCCTTGCGGACATCCTCCGTTGACCACCCCCGCCGCTGTAGTCTCACCCCTGCTGGTCTGGACCTTCCTCGTGGACAGCATCTGCATGATCCATTCCACTATGGTGTCGCTGACCCCAAACTTCCTTAGCGCATTTATGATGACCTCCGTGGGGGTTCTGTTAAACGCTCCTTCGATATCTACAAAGCATGCCAGCGTCACTAGCTTTTCTTTGTTTGCTATCTCGACCTTCTTCACAAAGTGATGAACCGCCACTTCCACTGACCGCCCCGTCCTGAACGCATGTTGGAACCGATGCAAGGGTCTTCTCTCCAAATATACGTCCTTTATGTACCTATCCACCAGTCTCTCCATCGTTTTCAGGACTTCCCTGGCTTCGGAATGAACACCACTTTCGTGGTTTCCCATGCCCCTGGTAGTCGACCCACTGCCAAACTAACCCTCATCATGTTTACCATGGCACCGCTTATCCACGGAAGGGCTTCATTTAACAACTTCGGGAAGATCTCATCGACTCCCGGTGCCTTGTAAGCCTCAAAAGATCCCACTGCCCACTTGACTCTCTCCTCGCTCACTACGCCTCTGGCCTCTGCCCAGCTATCCTCACTGATATCCGGCCAAGGTCCAGGTGCCGGCTCCGGATTAAATACTGGTTCTTCCACCATCCCTTCGTCTCGGCATCTCCCTGATCCACCCTTGCGCCCTCTATCTGTATTCCTGGAAAGTGTTCCTCCAGCAACATGGTGATTATCTCCTCATCATTCTCCGTGAATGCGCCATCGGGCTTCTTCAGATCGCCGAGCATCTCTTGGGCATTCCTCTCGAGGATCCTAGTCAGCCTCGCCACTTCCGGTATTCTACTGACACTGGCGCAGTATTGTCTCCATCCGTTTCTATCGGGCTTAAGGACCGCCTTGGTGAACGCTCTCCTTGCTTGAAGCCCCTGGGTCCTCCAGACCACCTTCCGCACTCCCTGCCTTGACGTTCGGACTTTGTTCGTGAGAGTTTTTGCTTAGAGCTGTAACCTCCTTTGCTCCCCATTCCACCATGGCTTATTCCTCACTTCTTTGGCCTTGATCGCGCTTTCCCACGCTCGCATCATGGTGCTTATAATGGTTTCATTCGCCGTATCCAGCCCTGCTTGATCGCTGATCCTTGCCTCCGTTATGGGTCCGATATTTCCCAGCTCCGCCCTGTAGGCCTTCCAATCTGTGGCCCTAGGATTTCTCTTCCATATCTTCTCTACTTGCGAGACGTCTCCTACATCAAACCTGATGTATTTGTGGTCCGACACACTATCCTCACTCAATACTGTCCATCCCCTTATGTCACCAATCATTCCTGCGGTGGCCACTGTAATGTCCAGTACCTCTTCCCTGTCGACCGTGACAAAGGTAGGTTCATTTCCCACATTTAGGCAGATCACCCCGCTTTCGTTCAGATAGTCGGCAAGTTGTTCTCCTCTACGATTCGTGTCCGTACTCCCCCACATCTCGTGCCTAGCATTCGCATCCATTCCTATAATGGCGCCCATCTGCTTTTCTTCGCACCATTCGACCACCTCTTTACACTTGCCGCCTGGCGGAGCCTCATCCGCGTTCCACGGCAGGTAGGCCGAAGACAGGCATTCAGAGTAGGCATTCAGTGCCTCTCGCTCGCTCTCGTTCCATCTCGCTCTCGCCTTCGCCGGACACGAGTGAGACAGAAGTGGTGGGGATAGCGAAGACGAAGTGTACACCAAACCGAGCCCGTAACGAGACAATACTGTATTTCTATTTCCCCATTAGATTTCTCGTATTCGTATTGTTAATAACCATTATTTACATTTCAACAGGTAAACATTTTCGAAAATATTTTAGGTATTCGACACAGTCGGACTGCTAGAATTTTTCGAGCCGGTCGAATCAATTCAAGCTACTGATACTCGGTTCTTTCGAGCGGCTCGGTTCTTTCAGACCGCTCGAAACAATTCAAGCTACTCGAATCTTTCGAGCAGTTGGGTTTTTACGGGTTCTCGGTTCGGAAACCGAGTCTCAGTTCAAATTTCGAATTTCAAACTGCTCGATTATTCAAGTACTCGGACAGCCTTAAGCTGGCCGTTCCAATGAGCGGCTACAGCCGCCAGCGACCGCGGCTGGCGGCTACAGCCGCCAAGCGACTGCGACTGGCGTCGTCGGAAATGGTATTTCCTATACCTAAGCGTCAACGCCATGGCCCCACCAGTGCAACGACGCGCCGCGCAGGACCTTTTCGAGCACTCGAAAAAAGGGTCTATTGTCGTATGAGGTCTCGAGGACCGTCGAAGACAGTGAAAGACTAGCCTTTTTTTTATATGTACATCGTGCTCTGTTTATCTGCCAGATTGAAGAAGGCAATGACATTTGGGTGTTTCTTTTCAGATATCGGAATGAAATTTGTGGCAAAAAATAGGATAAACCTATTCCTTTCTAGTGATGTATAATTTAATATTTTTTACATCTATTAATTTGTGTTTTCTATTTTTTAACTCAATCGTGATAAAAAATTGAAAACTGTTTTTTTGGTACTTTATTAGTGTTTTAAGTCGCACGTTGGGGAAACATTCAGTTTTCAAGTTATAAGGAAAAGTCGAATAGTAAGGGAAGTAGCCGAATATCGTTTTGTTTAAATTAATGATCAGTCATTTGCGATAAAAATCATCTTTTATTAGTAATTCATTAACCCTCGGAGACCACAGTGGGTTACGCTAATCCAGTTCGCCCGGAAAACACCTGACATTTCTGGACGGTAAAGTATGGGGAGTTAGGGCTTTCGGGGAAAAAAGTCTGATACCTTTGCTACAAATCCCCCCCGAGAATCACTAGTATTCCAGAAGCAGGAGAGTAAACTTATTGGAAAGGTAGTCTGTGGGTTACATTTACTCAGTGTGACTGTAACGTTAGAAATATATTTTTTTCTGTGTCAATTTATTATATGTACAGTATTTGTGAGTTACCAAAAGTGAAATACATTCTTTTTTAAAGATAGAAACGTAGATATAAATAAATAACTGCATACATTTCGTCAACTTTACTGCATTTATGGAATAAATTATTGTTTCAACCATGTCATCGTATTATTTTGGATTTTTGTACAAAATTTTCATTAGATACAGGGAATTTTTCGGAGATTTTTCATTTCAGCTGTTCGGGACCGCTATCTTCACAAAGCACAAAATTAGGTATGTAGTGTAGTGTCCAATGCTCGAAACGACATTCCAGTGGCCGAAAATCTAAAACATTATTTTAAATATGGAAAACTTAATTTAAAAAAAACGAAAAGTAACTTAGCAATTGAATAATTACAAATGGATATTTGAAAATTACTTTTCAATATAGAATTTTGTTGTGACGGTAACATACCCGCTGCGGTTGGCTATATTTTTTGCAGGTTCCTTGCTACTGGGGAAACATTCCAATCCCTGTCATTTGCATTCCGAATTTCGCCAGGGTACATCGGCAGAATTGTAAAAGATGCTCTTAAACATCTATGCCGAAGATTAGTACCAACATTTCTGCCGCAGCCCAGTGGATCAAATTCCAGAAAAATTGCTCAGCAATTCTCTGCCAAATGGAATTTTCCAAATTGCATCGGAGCAATCGATGGGAAGCACATTAGGGTAGTGTGTCCCAAAAATAGCGGATCGCTGTTTTTCAATTACAAGAATTATTTCTCGATCGTGCTATTAACATTAGTCGATGCCGACTATAAATTTATTGCAATTGACGTCGGCTCCTATGGAAAAGAAGGGGACAGTGGGATACTCGAAAAATCGGTGATGGGTCGACAGATTCGGACGGGAACATTCAATTTTCCCACGGAGAAGGCACTGCCAGGATCTGGTATAGTGTTGCCGCACGTCATCGTGGGTGACGAAGCCTTCCGACTCACGAAGCACATGATGAAGCCGTATCCCAAGAATCAAGCTGCGGAAGATGAGCCCAAAATATTTTTCAATTATCGTTTGTGCAGAGCACGAAGGGTCTCGGAGAATGCGTTCGGACTGTTGTCGCAGTTTTTCCGGATATTCTATTCCCCCATCGCGGTATTGCCGGACACGACGGATTCCATCGTCACAGTAACGTGCTGCCTGCACAATTTGTTGCGTGACGAATATATCCAAAATAATAGTGAAAATCACCGAAATTCAGAATCAGAATTGCCAACGGGCAGTATGATGCCGTTGGGTAGACCAGGAGGCTTTGGAAATATAGAAGGCTTTGACGGACGGACCAAATTTCGACAATACTTCAACGCACCAGAAGGGGCTGTAGCGTGGCAACAAAACTGTCTCGAAACCAGCGACTCAAGACTCAGCTGCACACTATTTCATGATGAAATATTTTCCGCATATATGCCATTGTTGTTGCTGTTATCTTCACAAAGCACAAAATTATGTAGTGTCCGATGCTCGAGAAGACATTCCAGCCGCCAAAAATCTAAAACATTGTTAAGGAAAAACTAAGTAACCATAAAAACGAATAGTAACTTAGCAATTGAATAATTACGAATGCAAATTCCAATATTACTTTTCAATATAGAATTTGGTTGTGACGTTAATATACCTGTTACGCTTGGGCTAGGTCATATACTTGGGATTAGCTGTGCACTACGCGTGTGCGCCAATGACTATGCTCGGTACAGTGATTCAGTGACACGGGTGTTCAAGCTGCAATTGCTACATCTTTTTCATTTGCTACTTTTCACAATTTCCTTCGATGCAGACAGACTTCCTTGTTCGTAGTACACGCCCAGCACGTAGGCCACTACCGCGGCAGATCGGCTGGCAAACTCGCACTCTGATTGGTTGGGGGTTAGGTCTTAATAGCTCGTTAACAAAGCCTCGGAGAACATTTTCGCTACGGGAAAAGTTGTTCCAAATCATCCCACGAGTCACACCTCTTAAGGGACTCTGGCATTTTTGGAAAACCCTGTATAAACAATTAAATGAATTCATTTACACAATGACACACAAACGATGGGTATGTAATATTAATTTAAAAATGAAAAATTACCTTAAGGTTGCTGCTAAACGTTCTCTAAATACAGCTTACAGCTGTGGGATTATATTCTTACGCCACTTTACAGACAGTTTTGCTGCCACGCTACAGACCCTTCTGGTGCGTTGAAGTATTGTCGAAATTTGGTCCGTACTTCGAAGCCTTCTATATTTCCAAAGCCTCCTGGTCTACCCAACGGCATCATATTGCCCGTTGGCAATTCTGCTTCTGAATTTCGGTGATTTTGACTATTATTTTGGATATATTCGTCACGCAACAAATTGTGCAGGCAGCACGTTACTGTGACGATGGAATCCGTCGTGTCTGGCAATACCGCGATGGGGGAATAGAATATCCGGAAACACTGCGACAACAGTCCGAACGCATTCTCCGAGACCCTTCGTGCTCTGCACAAACGATAATTGAAAATTTTTTTGGTCTCATCTTCCGCAGCTTGATTCTTGGGATACGGCTTCATCATGTGCTTCGTGAGTCTGAAGGCTTCGTCACCCACGATGACGTGCGGCAACACTATACCAGATCCTGGCAGTGCCTTCTCCGTGGGAAAATTGAATGTTCCCGTCCGAATCTGTCGACCCATCACCGATTTTTCGAGTATCCCACTGTCCCCTTCTTTTCCATAGGAGCCGACGTCAATTGCAATAAATTTATAGTCGGCATCGACTAATGCTAATAACACGATCGAGAAATAATTCTTGTAATTGAAAAACAGCGATCCGCTATTTTTGGGACACACTACCCTAATGTGCTTCCCATCGATTGCTCCGATGCAATTTGGAAAATTCCATTTGGCAGAGAATTGCTGAGCAATTTTTTTGAAATTTGATCCACTGGGCTGCGGCAGAAATGTTGGTACTAATCTGCGGCATAGATGTTTAAGAGCATCTTTCATAATTCTGCCGATATACCCTGGCGAAATTCGGAATGCAAATGACAGGGATTGGAATGTTTCCCCAGTAGCAAGGAACCTGCAAAAAGGAGGCAAGTTTGTTTTGAACACACTATGAGTTATAAAGTATAATAAATTTAAAAAATTTAATTTATATATTTTATCATAGTACCCGCTGTAATATAGAAGGAAACGAAAAGGTTCAACAGATTAGAAGCAGTACGGATACCGACATTCCACAAACATTGATGGATATTCTAAAAACTCCTGCAAGGTATGAAGGTGTTATAAAAACACAGTCAGAGATGAATATTCCTATTTCAAGGGGAAGAAGATCAAGCAATACCTCCAGTTCAGTGTCAAAAACGCACAGAAATGATTCCAGCACTGGACTGGATGTTTTGGAAACAAGAGCTATCGAAAGAAAAAAACTAATGGGCAGTATCAATCAGGAAATCAATGGATTGCGACTCTGCTTCGATCTTTTTTATAAGTATGGCGATGACGGTTAAAAAATTTCCGCCGTAATTCATTTTGAAAGCAAACGCTTCTTTGCTTCAATTGATTAATGATCTATGACTGTGATGTCCCCGGGAACCCACCAAATGTGGAGCGAGAGCGTACAACATATGGACGTGAAAATCACTCTGCGGAACGTGATTATTATGAGACCTTAGCTAGTACCCTAACCCAGACCTTAGATACTTTGTATTAACTACAGTCAAAATATAAAACTGGTACTATAATAAAATTACGTTACGAAAAAATAAAATACGTCTTGGAAAAATTAACTTACCTTAATGTGAGGAGCAACTTTTCCTGGGGGGAAATTGGAGATTTCACTCTCCTACACGGTTGTTTCGTTAAATCTTTTCCAACCATATTTAAAACAAAATCCACCTGCTCCTTGCTTAGCCTAAAAAATTGTCTGAAGGCTTGGTCATCTTCCAATAGATGATTGGCTATTAGGATGCTTGAATAGCCCTCGGTATGGCGAGCCTTGTACATGGCCTTCACTTCCTTCCTTTTCCTCTTCCTTGTCCTTCCTTCAAAATGATCCACCAGAAGCGCGTCATCGTCTTCTTCTTCTTGCAGCACCAGGGCAAGCAACAACTTCCAACTCATTCCACGGCACAATGAAATTATCACCACACTACGAATTTGTTCTCTCGCGATGTTTTCACCTCGAAGTCGCAATAACGAGTGTCGTTTTAGCAAAGGTTGGGAGAGGTCCTAACCCAAAGGCAATAAAGTCACAAACCATCGACGCCAATGTAGGTGTTCCCCCTCCACTACGATAGGGATTTCCCTGACAGTGCTGCGCTGCACCCACTCCTTGAATTCGTCAGTGAATTCGCTGCGTTCCTCATTTATTCGTTATAACATAATAACGTACTCACATTTGTGTTTAAATAATACTTCGTTATTATGTTTGTGTATTATTTTTAATACAATTAGTGTTTATCATGCCGAAAACATCAACTGAGAGAGCTTGGCAGGAGCGAAAACGTGCACAACCTCCAGATTCAACCCCCCTCCCGAGAAACAAATGACGATAACTGATAACAGACGAAAAAAATATTGTTTGAACTTTATTAATTTTTGCATTAGATATACAGCATTCATTGTACCACTGTAGAAATTAGAGCTCTTCATGGGCGCCATCGACTCGTGACAGAATCGTCTGAAATAAAAAAACTAAAAATATTCTTAAAATATCGCCTTAAAAGGTTATCGCCTTACCCGTCTTCATTGCAAACAAACAATCCGACGATTTTTAGCACATGTTTAAAAACAATGTTGCAAAGAAGCATGTTCTTCCACGCATACATCTATTCATAAAAGAAGAATGGGTGATCCAAAATTACTCCTTGTGCGTACGGCAATAACCATTCACAAATATTTTAAGAATATTTTTAGTTTTTTATTTCAGATGATTCTGCCACGAGTTCTGATAGCGCCCATGCGGAGCTCTAATTTCTACAGTGGTATAATGACATGCAAAATATAATGCAAAAATTCGTAAAATTCAAACAATCATTTCTTTGTTTGCGCTTCGAATATGTAGTAATGAAGTCCAAAAAAAACGAAATTTGATCTCGCTTTATATACGACTATTATTCGCTCAAGGAAAGAAAAACATATATAGGTCTTGTTATTTTTATCTACCATAGTTGTACAAATATTTCAAAAGTAATGCAATTAATATAAATATGAATTTCGAGCATATTAAATAATACTAACATTGACAGATTATCTTGTTACATCGACAATAAATCGTAAAATAATTTTCAGTTTTTTTAAAAAAAATCGATTTTCTAATGCTATTGAGTTTGAAGTTGCATATCTCGTAGAAAATTGCAGTTTAAAAATTGATTTAAACGAGATTAATTACAACCCGACTACCAGTTTTCACAGGCACGTTTTTTTTTTTTTTTTTTTTTTTTTTTTTTTTTTTTTTTTTTTTAGCGTGGGGAAATCTTCATAGACACCTCGGCCTCCTGGGGTGGGAGATCGAGGTAGTGTCGGATTTTTACCGATTAAATCCCCACGGTGATCACTCCTTAAGCGAGGACTTGGTAATTGTGTCCCACTGCTAGAAGCAGAGGTGTCGTGGGCCAGTGCGGCTTCCAAGTCGTGCATTATTTTAAATACGGACGCCTTGGCACTGCAAAGTATATTCGGCGGGAAGGTTTTCGCCAAAGCCCCCATACTCTTAAAAAATAGCATGGTGGGATCACCATCCTCGTCTCTGGACTCATTAATATGAGACAGCAGATTTTCGCGCTCCAGAGCCCTTTGTTTCCAGGCACTAATGACGGGAGTGGAATCTGTTTTTTGCCGTTTTTTTACACTTGTATTTCCTCCACTTGGCCGTTTCTTTGATGGAGCGACATCTTCGGTGTTCCCCTCCTCTGGCAGTATTTCCGGGTCTCCTATGCCTGACCGGCTCGTGGAAGGAGAGATACTCCCTATGGCTTCCGGGATATTCACTTGCGATGTTTGTGAATCCTCCGGAGGAACACCTTCCCAGCAGGCCGCAGTCTCAATGACCTCGTATTCTCCAGGGTTTTGAGAAATGTCTTCCACATTACTGTGGGTACTACAATAAAATAAATAAAATAATTTTTTGAAAATTTTGAAATTAATCGTATTTCAAAACTCATAGTGTGTGTAAAAAATACTTGCCTCCTCTCAAACGGGACCTTGTCCATAAACAACAACAGGCTCTTCAGCGGCCATTCCTTTTTGGTCTTGGCTGCCGATCCTGTGCCGCATTTCCCTTCCCTCTTCTTTCTCATATAGGTGTCCCTAATATTTTTCCACCTTTTCTTACAATCACTAACTGAAATAATTAAATAATATTTTTTTGTAGGTTCCTTGGTACTAGAGAAACATTCAGATCGTTGTCATGCATCGTTAACACACATTTTTGGACAATCGTCATATCTTCTACAATTATTTATTAATCAGTATGAAAATTGGTAAAAAACTTCCTTGTATATTAAGGAAAAACTTTGTCACTGTAAGTTATATGTACCTCAAAATTGCCTCGATACTTTTTAACGGCGAACGTTGAAAAACATGGGTTATGTCCAGTGTTACTTTTTAATTACGAGAATCCCCCCCCCCCCCCCCCGCATATTTCCGACTCGTTCCGAAGCTCGGGTTCCCGAACCTCGAACTGTCACGACTTTCAAGACCTATCAAGACTTTCAAGAAATTTTTGTTTTGAATAACAGTCGAAGCGATTTGAAACTTCTGTACAGATTCGAAGCGATTCGATTTGTTTGGCGACCATGACTAATGAGATTCGAAACGATTCACAACATTGTGTCCTAGATTCGATTCGATCGGTCTTGAGCCCATCACTACGTGTATCGCCATGAGAATGAAATCGTATGCAGCTCGCGATACAAGTATCGCATACATGTATCCCCGTGTGAAAGAGCTCTTATAATTTAGCTGTTATTAGAAATAAATTTCAGGTGGACGTATGGAAATTTCGAGGACTGTAGGTACTTTAATTATAAAAAAATTACTCTTCGATTGCATTATTAGCCCTAGTTGATGATTAATGCAAATAAATATAATTTAAGGATACATTACCTGTTCTCTCCACTGTGGCGGATATTTCTTTCCACAGATTGTCCTTCCCTTCGCAGGTTTTGTGATCATTCCTACTGGCATTGTAAATCACAGGATAAGTTGATACCGCGTGTATCAATGTTTCATCCTCCGCATGCGAAAACAGTACTGGTGGTAACTTGGGGGTCATTTCAGACACACTGACACACACTAATACACGGGATAAACTCTGGAGCACTTTTCACTGATGTGAAACGCACAAATATGTTTTCCGTACTGACGAACTGTCGCTGCAAGTCGCAGTTTAAATATTTTTCCCTTCAGGGTGTATACCCTCTTGGAGGGGAGGTTTTGCGCGACACTCAAAATATTATTGGTCGGGAGAAATCACACCTCCGCAAATCGTAGGCATAGAGGTGGAAAAATACAGTAATACAATAAGAACACGATTTTCTTGGTTTTCCCCGGGCGTGAGTCCCATGATGTAGTCATCAGCCTGATGCCCTAAAAGGGACTGTTAGCGGGCCACGGTTTACTACCGGTTTACAACACTAGACATTTGGTCCCCAACACGATATAAAGTAATTAGAAAACATTTGCCAAATAACTTGTAGAACTGCAGAACTGCAGAACAGTTTTTAGGTTTAATCCTCAATTGCTACAAGCTACACCCTCTGCTGCAGTATAAATAAATTATAACTATGTTCCGAACGCTGACCGGGGCGAAAATTAATCTTGTGGCCCGCACGATGAGCAAAACAAGATGTTCTTATGTTAGATCGAAGAATGTTTCCCTGGCAAGGAGGTAGGAAACGAAATTACTCTGAAGAAGTACCAGTACCACTTGCGTTCAGGCACAGGAAGAAAAGAGGTAGTTCGCTGACTGCGGTTGGTTCCGCCTGCGTCATCGTCCCTACAAATTCGAGATAGATCACTTATCTCTCGAGTATATGCACGCGCTCGAATATCCCAATAAAAGTACGCGCGACGTTTTGGATGCAAGGAATGGTTGGTCATAGGGGGGGATATGTCACTATGAAGAGTTGAAAACTTTGCGTCTGCAAGGAATGCAGGTCCGATTGGTGCAAATATAATGACATTCCTGTGGCCCATCTTTTCTTGCACCCGATATGTCGCGCGTGTTTTTGTTTTACTATTCGAGCGCGTGTATATAATCAAGCCATAAGGTATCCTTCTTCAATTCGAAGGGAAGCCGACACAGGCTGGCCACGCGTAGCCAGAGGATTACCCCGTTTGGTCCTGTGTTCCTATGCAAGACATGATGCCACCTTCGCGCAGCAGTATAGTTGTAAAATTGATATCAACAGAAATGTGTAGAGATAAGGACTTCGGCCTCTTTTCGGATGATACGGTCCTCATCTGTTTACACGAATTGGTGCCGCTGCTCGGTATTTCACTGTACAGTGAAATCTGGTATACATTATCGTAAAGGATGTCAAATTTTATTATATTTCCGGCCGAATGTAAACAGTGGTTTGCGAAAAAATAGCCAAATTGATCGGCCAGAGTGTCTCATCAGATTCACGGTGTATGATCTGATTGCCCCGCACTTGGACGGTCGACAACGGTGCGTACGGTTGCGAAGTCGTCATGTGTACCTACCACCCGCTGACATACGGATTAACGAAAAGGCCGCTTTTTATTGTATTTTCAAATTTTATTATATTTTGGACCTTTATTATCCCAAACGAAGCAGTCTCTGGGAGATAACAGTTGTGAGCGAAGAGAAAATTCATTTATCGTTTATGCCCGGCAATTTGGTATTTTCGAAGACGGCTTCGACAACATCTGGCTGCCAGCATTCTAAAGGGCAATCAAGATCATGGTGCCGTCTTTAAGACTTTTAGGGATTCTTCAGTCTGAGCTAATCCGTATATTGCTCTATCGGTGGGTAGCAGGTATCTACCGTTGTGAACCACCGACTCGCGGGACGGTACGGCTATTAACCGCGACTCAGGCAAGACACTCTGGCTGATCAGCCTGGTTAATTTCTGGCAACCAGATGTGGGAATTTCCCCCTCGATTTCGTCAAGAGGGAGAAGGTTCCTCCTGTTCGCTCGAATATTAAAACAAAGCACGCGTTGACGTATTCCGTGCGTGAGAAGGTATACCATAGGGAGTAAATTATATTATGACCTAATCGGACCGCATACTCGCGGGCGCCAACTTTCGACCTCTCCATAGTAATACAGGGTGATTCTGGAGCTACGCCCGACAATGGATGTGGCCTGGTATCCCGTAGCGAGGACAAGCCTCCGCAGTGCCTCACCGAATTTGATGGTTCTCGACCTTCGAAAGGGTTGGAATACCATCAAAACGTTAGACATGTCCAAGATTTCCCAATTTCTCATAAAATCTTTGCGAAAGCGACGCCAATCAATTCCTTATGTTTCGCCGATGAAACTAACACCAAGAACGACGTAATTCAAACCATAATGAAGGAGATTCCATGACAAATCGAATTATATCATTTGAAGCTGACTTGGTTAAAAGTAGTTCGATTTACATGAAATTTGGTATGATTCTCTTCGGAAAAACATAAGGAATATATTGGCGTCATTTCCCTCTCGATACGATGAAGAAAATCACTTCTTAATACGTTGTAATGGATATTTCACCCTCGACTGCGGGGGGTCGACCCCGATTTTCCGAGGTCAGCCGAGGATTCATACGTGTTTCAGAAATAAAATAATTCTTTATTCTTTATCGTATCGATATGGAAGTGACACCGATGGATTCCTTATGTTTTTCCGAAGAGAATCATACCAAATTTCATGTAAATCTAACTATTTTTAACCAAGTCAGCTTCAAGTGATATAATTCGATTTGTCATGGAATCTCCTTCATTATGGTCTGAATTATGTCGTTCTTGGTGTTAGTTTCGTCGGTGAAACATAAGGAATCGATTGGCGTCGTTTTCGCAAAAATCTGATGAGAAATTCGGAAATCCTGGACATTTCTGACTTTTTAATGGTATTCCAACCCTTTCGAAGGTCGAGAGCCATCAAATTCGGTGAGGCACTGGAGGGTCCAGTCCTCACGTGCCTTGCGTGCGAGGCGACTGTCGGGTTTTTAACATAATCAAAGGTGCCTCACGGCCACAAGAGCAAAAATCGCATGTTGGGGAAATATATCTTAAAATAATAATCGAAAAAAAAATTCATCTGCGCTAGTAAATTTGCCCACACGAACTATGCAATTGCATATAAATAATTTTTTTTATCTCCAATACGTTAGGAAATATCCAGCTGTTTACTGTTCCCGCGGACACCCGCGGATTAATAAAAAGTCACGCTTTTGTTCACAGCGAATAATATGTGAATTCTTAAAGACGGCAAAGTTACGTTTTTGATTATCCTTTGAATATCTGGCAACCAGATGTTGTCGAAGCCGTCTTTGAAAATACCAAATTGCCGACCATAAACGATAAATGAATTTTCTCTTCGCTCACAACTGTTACCTCCCAGAGGCTGCTTCGTTTGGGATAATTAAGGACACATCATAAAGGCAAAATACAGAACACAATATGAAGGTCCAAAATATAATAAAATTTGAAAATATAATAAAAAGCGGCCTTTTCGTTAATCCGTATAGGTATTGCTCTGTCAGCGGATGGCAGGTACAGGTAAATGGTGACTTCCCACCCGTAAGCACTGTTGAGCGTCCGTCGTCGAAGTGCGGGACAATACGATCATAAACCGCGACTCTAATGAGACGCTCTGGCCGATTAACCTGGCTAGTTCTTTGGAAACATCTGGTTCCATTAGACCCGAAATATACTCAAATTTTACACCTGAGGTTCCCTACGCGTAGCGAGTTCAATATAGTGTATTTAGTTTTTACTAAACAGTCGAAATTGAAGAATTCTACGTATCCGTATTTCACAGTTTGGTCTTTAGTTTATGTTGACAAAACGCCAAAATGAACCAACAATTTATAAGAAGAAGGAGTAAAAAATGAGTCATTTTTAATATATAACATTTGATATATTACGAATCTGATTGCGTGACTGGATTCGTTATAAAAAAGTACATCAGTTTCGCCTAACAGATTATTCTACATATATGGTGCATATTTTCCGAGATATTGGGGCAAACGTGTTTTTCACCTCCAGATATGGATGATTGCCGATAAAAGAAAATACGTGTCAAATATTTAATGTTTCAATAATTTGTGGAATTGCCTTTTGATTTGATAATAGTTAGACCCTTCTTGGTATGAAATTTACTTAGTTGTATATTATAGCAGGTTGTATTTTGCTCTACTACTACACACATAGACCATTTCAAGTGCTCGAAATCAAGTGGGATCCCGAACGCTGCGCGGCTGGTGTCTGGCCTCCGCAGATCGCGGCTAGGAAATTCGGCCTAGACGCTTCCGCGCGAGGCTGTTTCGCAAAGTGATCATGATCGCGGTATGCAATTTCCACATATCCAACTCCGCGAGGCGTGCCTCGCGAGGAATCCTCGCAAAGTCGATACGCACCTTATGGCCCACCTTTTCTAGTACCCAATACGTCAGCGGGTGCTTCTATTTTGATATTGCAACGCGTGTTTAGCGCATACGTTCGTTCGCTTTATTGATACAATGTGTTTATTACAGATATAAGAGAGTTCCTATTCTTTGGCAATACGGCGTCAGGCCGCTTGCTGTATCTAAACTCTCTCTTCATTCAAACAAGCAATCCTTTGAAGAATTTCCATATATTTTTATACTACATAAAAAGGCGAATTGAATAACAATAACAGAATTTATCATTTGAAGTATCTGATGTTAAAATAATTTTAAATGTCTTCATTGACGTACCGCATTAAAACACAAAGTAAAAGAAATGAATGTGTTTCCAAAACATGGTTTGTTATAATTGGAAATATATTTATATATTTTTAAAAAACACTTTGTATCAATATATTGATACACGCTTTGTTATAATTGGCAAATTTACCAGTTCATCTAGGTGCCAGAAAAGGATAATTTCTTAGCTTTCCAAAACACTTAGGAAAAATTGTCTACGATAATGTGTTCGCAAGTTATAGGTGTTTAAAGTGAAAAGTTCCTTTTTTGTTTTGATGACGAATAACTCGGTCAATAAAAATCATACAACAAAACTAAGAAAACGAAATTAAAGAGAAATGTTTGCTCTATAAGAGCCCTCCATTAGATTTATCTGGAAAAAAAAAATTTTTGGCCCGTGCATACGTCCAAACTAGGCAAAAATTTCTGAAACTTCGTTTCCTGCGCTTCATCTTGATAAAACAGTATCATAATGTATGATGGAAAAAATTGAGTCACTGTTTCAAAAACTAGAGACTTCAAGCGTTAAAATGCTTTTTTTTAAATGTTTTTTGCGATCATTTTTCGCGGAGATACAGCCATTTGAAAATGATCAAAATTTTCGGGAAATTATAGTGTTCCTTTAATTTTTTCCAGCAGTGTGTTACGTACGCAGATTTATCTTTGACTTTCTAACCCTTTCGGGTGTCCGGAATGCGCGTGACCCGACGGGTCACCATTTCCTGCGGTGGTGTGATGCAACCAAGTTTTCCCCGAAAACCTTATATTCAATGGAGGCACTCATGTCCCCACTACTTTCTAAGCCGAATTTCACCGTATAAAAAGGGCCACGAATTCACACTCGGGGGCTCATTTCAAATCTAGTACGCATAGACGAAAGAGGCTTATTTACTTCAACTTAAACCAGACAGTACGTAGAGTTGCTGATAGGTGTTGTTACTATTAAACTCTTTGAGACCCCCGCATTTCTCAGTGCGTCAAAACCGAGAGGTGGACTTAGGTACCGCGACAATTAAACACTAAAAACATTTGTAAAAGACTGAACTTATAGAATATAATTAGTTATTTCTAACCCAGAGTTCTTTTATTTAAATTAACCATTATCTGAATTTCCTCTTCGAGATAAACCCACATAGATACTCCTTTACCGCTCAAGGTGTATCACTTTATAAAGTTACGAGGCTAAACTAACATTTCCTAGTGGCTCCCGGGGATACCAGACCCCGGTTCGTCCACGACAACCAACCTCCTAGTGGCTCCCGGGGATACCAGACCCCGGTTCGTCCACGACTTCCACCTTCCTAGCGGCTCCCGGGGATACCAGACCCCGGTTCGTCCGTGAAAGCTTACCTTCCTAGTGGCTCCCGGGAATACCAGACCCCGGTTCGTCCACGACAACCAACCTCCTTATAGCGGCTCCCGGGGATACCAGACCCCGGTTCGTCCGCTACTAACAAACTCCAAAAAACAAACTCAATCCTCGGCCTCACAGCCGCCATTCACATTGCCCTCAGCCTCGGCTCGTAACAAATTGGTGACAGCGGTGGGATTTATTCTCTTAGCTGGTTATTCAGATTTTGATGTGCTTTCGGCACAAGCCAAATCTTACGGCCCCGCGTCCGAGAAGGCCTATTAGAGTTAGGCCGGAATATCGCGAGAATATTTGTATTAAAGGTTGGACTACAACCTTGGTCGATGGTAGCAAAATCTGTTCACAGTGTGCTTTAACCACGCCTAAAGAAATATCAAGTACCGCATTAGAACATCGGTTTCAGCGTAATCCGCCTGTAGTTCTTTGCGAATCTTGTAACGAGTTCTTGTACGAGACTCAACCAATTTTGTATTGCCCTCGTTGCACACTAAATTACCTCACGCACGGTCCGTGAACGGTTCGGATAATTTGAAGCAATCAAATTATCTGTAAAAGGAAAGAAAATCTTTCGCTTTTACTTTTAACGCCTGTTCGGGTCGTTACTTTATTAATTAATCATGCCCGGAAGCCAAGCCTCGGCCTCTCCGGAGGATATAGCTAATCTGACTTTGTCAATGGCCAATTCAATGGCATTACTTACACAGCGTAACTGCATACAGTACGCCGCAGCCTCAATTCCGGTTTTCGACGGTGAGACTCCAGCCCTCTCGGTTTTCGCGCAGAATGTAGAAAACGGGTTGGCATTGATACCGCCAAATACGGAGACTGAATATCTGACAATCGTATTAACAAAACTCACGGGTCCTGCGAGAATTAGTATTCGGGATAAGACATTTTCTGATACGTCGGAGTTATTAAAATATCTTAAAAAACCATACGCACCGGGACGTAATCTGGCACATTTCCAAGGGGAAATCGCTCGACTCAAAATTCGTAGTGACGAATCCTTAAGAAGATATATCAACCGGGTTAGTCACCTTGCTCATTGCTCTCGTGCGGCAATTCGGGATCGGTACGGTGCGAACGCCGATGAAATAACAAAGGAAATGGAGCAAGACATACTGGAGAACTTCATCGAGGGATTACCAGAAGGCGTTGCGTGGCGAATGGCGGCATTGGGCGAAAAACACAAGGATTTGGACGACGCGATTGAGGCCGTCCTCCTAATAGATCGTCGCCTCAGGAATCGCCGTGAAACCTACGACAACCGATCGACAGATTACAACGACGAATATCGCGGAAGAAGACGAAGCCGAGAACGGGATCACGGGGTGCGACCTCTGTACCCTCAGTCACCCTCTCCTTCGCGTTATCGCAGGCCATACTTTAGGGACAGTAACGCATCTGGTTCGGACAATGAATACGAAGACCGACCAAAACACGTGATGGCTATGACCTTACGTAGGAGCGATTCACGTTCCCCATCCTATAATTCTGACGCGTCAGAAGAGGGTAATCACCGCGATAGGAGATACGCTGGAAAAAGTAGTGATAGGCAAGAATTATACTGCTGGAATTGCGGCGTGAATGGACACGACGGGAAGACTTGTAGGGAAAGAAACAGATTTCAGCGTAGAACCAGATCACCGATAACTTCGTCCGCCGGACCAAGTAAATCATTAAACTACAAGGACGCTCATCGCAACGGCGATCCGGTGAGTGTTTGGAAAAAAGATCGCCCAAAAAACAATCAGGTTCACCGACAAGAAGAACGAAGATTATTGAAAGAGGCGCCAATACCGAGGGTCAAAATCGACGTCCCGGAACTGGAAAGCGGACAAGGGGAGTTCCTCATAGACGGAGGAGCCTCCGTTAACCTGGTCGCCCTTAACATATTGGGAGATAAGGCCCAGATCACTTCCAGAGAAAAGATAGAGATAACGAGTTTGTCTCCTTCGCCCATTCACACTTTGGGAACCACTACGTTGCATATCAATGGCATTCCAGCGTATTTCTATGTTATTAAAGATCTCCCCGTGTCAGCAGATGGTCTCATAGGAAGCCCTTTTTTGCTACAAGAGCAAGCAGAGATTTCCTACCACCACAAAACACTCGTCATTCACAGTCAACCGATTAGGCGTATCAGATTTACTAATTTCCCAGAAATGGAGGCACGAAACTCTACAGCAGTTTGCTTACCTCTCACCTCTAAGGGGAGGACGAATCCTGACACCAACACTATAGGACATCGCATCAGGACATTATGCCGAAACCAAGAGGCGAAGCCAAACTACAAGGAACCTAGTTCTGAAGATTCTGATAAAGCCGCTACACCGGTTGCTCGCCCAACGCATCGAAAAACTAAACTACCAAAAACCGTGATAAAAGGGAAAATACTACCTCCTTCATTACCAACCATACAACCTGCACCAGTAAATCAAGAAGAAGAGGAACCCATTGAAGAGGACAGGACTTTAACTGCAGATTCAAATCCTTTCTATGACTCAAATCCTTTGGACGCTACATTAATACCCACAGATCAAAGTCAATTATTTTCACAGCTAATCATGAAAGGACCAAACGGTTCCAATCTCCCTATATCACCAGTATCAACCACTTTCAGTAATCCAATTATCACATCCACACCTACTCCTCTAAGAAACATAACGACCCCTTTACAAAATATATCCATCCCTTTACAAAATTTATCCCTCAGAACAAATACCCCCAGAACGATAGATACCGTTCTGATAGATTATGAATCTTCACCACCTGAAGATAGCAGTTCGGATCAAGAGGAACCATCCAACATCCCAACCATACAACAGTCAACCATATCAAGCAGTAATCTTCAAAATCCGCCAGAAGACACCAGGAAACAACTGATGGAGGAAGCACATAGCAGCCTCATTGGAGGACACAAAGGTGTTACCAAAACGTTCAATCGACTACAAACAAAATACCACTGGTCGGGTATGCGAAGAGACGTACAGGAATTCATCAAGAAATGTAAGAGTTGTCAGGAACAAAAATTAGTTAGAGCAAAAACACGGCAACCTATGATCATCACCGATACGCCTTTGAAGCCCTTCGATAAACTCGCTTTGGACACCGTTGGACCCCTTCCGGAAACTCCTGCTGGGAACCGCTACATTCTAACAATGCAAGACAGCCTGACGAAATATTGCATCGCAGTTGCAATACCGAATATTCGAGCCACTACAATCGCAGATGCTTTTGCACGACATTTTATTTCAATCTTTGGGACACCTCGTTCAATATTAACAGATAAAGGAACCAGCTTTGTGGGGCAGATAATGACACACCTCGCTGATATCTTCAAGATAAAACAAATAACTACTTCTGGATACAGGCCTCAAACAAACGGATCTTTGAAGAGAAGCCATATCGTCCTTACAGAATATTTAAAACATTACATAGAATCGCATGAAGAATGGGATCTCTTCATTCCATTTGCCATGTTTTCCTATAACACATCTGTGCATGAAGCCACTAACTTCACACCACACGAGTTGGTATTTGGAAAAATGGCTCGTTTTCCCAGCACTTTTGATGTGGACCAAAATAAAGACACCTACGGGAGTTATCTTACAGAACTAATCACTCGGATGGCAAATATCCGCAACACCGCAGCGGACCACCTCAACAAAGAAAAGGAACGATCAAAACAGTGCTACGACAGACGAGCACGCCCGCAACAATTCAAAAAAGGAGAATACGCCTATGTTATAAAGGAACCTCGTTTAAGCAAATTCGATCCTCATTATATTGGACCATATAAAATAATTGACATATCAGATTTACATAACGTAGTTCTGAGTACTGGTAATCACAAATTAATCACTAAACATCAGGATAAATTAAAGCACGCATTTCTTCCCGACGATTCTTCGGAATCAGAATGAAAATCATCGTAGTCCTTTCTAATCGTTATGCCAGTGCCACACAATCTTTTTCGATCCGAAGAAGACAGGGGAAAAGAAGATTATGGACCCTGGGATGGAGTTAGACCTGCAGATTATCCAGAAGCATGCAGGAAGCTCTCGACGTTGGACTGCGTACAACCATGGATTGTGCACATTTATGTAGACGAGGCTCACCGAATTTGCGAAAATTCCTGGGGAAAGTTGCAACGACACGAGTAAGCAGTCTTTACCGAAAGAGGATGGCGAAGGCAACCAATAAAAGCAGTCGGGCCATAATCTCATATTATTGGGAAAACGACCTGATGCTGGCCCACTCGATAGACGAAAACATTAAGGACTGGACTCCCGGTGACGTGCTGAAGGTGCGGTTCAACACAAGGTATTGCAGAGAGGACCCCTTCCAGAGGAGCGAAGACTGAGGCCACCCATCACCTACGACATCGCCCCACAGTACACTACAATTATCACACACACACACACCGCAATAGGCCGCGGAAGGTTTGGTTTCACACACCTTTGCATGAGTGAGTAGTATTCTGTTTAGTCGCGTGCATTTCCGACACCGAAGGGTGGAAAAGCATCGTAATAAACGATGTTTTATCTAAGGGGGGAGATGTTACGTACGCAGATTTATCTTTGACTTTCTAACCCTTTCGGGTGTCCGGAATGCGCGTGACCCGACGGGTCACCATTTCCTGCGGTGGTGTGATGCAACCAAGTTTTCCCCGAAAACCTTATATTCAATGGAGGCACTCATGTCCCCACTACTTTCTAAGCCGAATTTCACCGTATAAAAAGGGCCACGAATTCACACTCGGGGGCTCATTTCAAATCTAGTACGCATAGACGAAAGAGGCTTATTTACTTCAACTTAAACCAGACAGTACGTAGAGTTGCTGATAGGTGTTGTTACTATTAAACTCTTTGAGACCCCCGCATTTCTCAGTGCGTCAAAACCGAGAGGTGGACTTAGGTACCGCGACAATTAAACACTAAAAACATTTGTAAAAGACTGAACTTATAGAATATAATTAGTTATTTCTAACCCAGAGTTCTTTTATTTAAATTAACCATTATCTGAATTTCCTCTTCGAGATAAACCCACATAGATACTCCTTTACCGCTCAAGGTGTATCACTTTATAAAGTTACGAGGCTAAACTAACATTTCCTAGTGGCTCCCGGGGATACCAGACCCCGGTTCGTCCACGACAACCAACCTCCTAGTGGCTCCCGGGGATACCAGACCCCGGTTCGTCCACGACTTCCACCTTCCTAGCGGCTCCCGGGGATACCAGACCCCGGTTCGTCCGTGAAAGCTTACCTTCCTAGTGGCTCCCGGGAATACCAGACCCCGGTTCGTCCACGACAACCAACCTCCTTATAGCGGCTCCCGGGGATACCAGACCCCGGTTCGTCCGCTACTAACAAACTCCAAAAAACAAACTCAATCCTCGGCCTCACAGCCGCCATTCACATTGCCCTCAGCCTCGGCTCGTAACAAGTGTATATAAAAAAAACATAATTCCATAATTTATGAATTCTGACTTCTTTCGTTATTTCGGGATAATCTGTCCGAATGTGACGATGGATCGCAGGGCGGCTAGAGTCGCAGAGCGGCTAGAGTCGCTAGACTGCTTCTGGAGGAGTAGAGCGGCAGCCGCTGCGCGACTAGGAGATTCTGCCGTTATGGCAGAAAACAGACATTCATGGCATTGTGTTGTGTCTCGAGTAGCCTAGGCT
The DNA here is from genome assembly GCA_947577245.1 of Andrena bucephala. Classification (NCBI taxonomy): domain Eukaryota; kingdom Metazoa; phylum Arthropoda; class Insecta; order Hymenoptera; family Andrenidae; genus Andrena; species Andrena bucephala. The sequence goes on from OX387717.1 coordinate 65,005,678, forward strand.
GCTCATGAACCAGACGCGCATAGGCTATAGCAATCATGGCGCGGCCGCAGCAGTCGCAGCCGCTCATAGGAGTTGTACCAGTCTACGCGGCTACAGCCGCAGTCGCCGGCCGCAGTCGCTAGCGGCTGTAGCCGCCCATTGGAACGGCCACCTTTACCCGACAGGAATATAACCCATATGAAGAAGGCAAGGAAAAAAAAGAAAAAAAGAAAGATAAAATAAGCATGAATACGTTCATATATATACATGAAAAAGATGAAAAAAGAGAAATTCGAATTTAGTACTTATTTTTAATAATTACAGAATATTTTCATCTACAGTTTACATTTCAATTATTCATATTACTAAGAACCATTATTTACATTCCAATAGATAAACGTTTCCTAACATATTCGAAAAATTCGTACATACCTACTGCTCGAAACGTTCAAACTTCAAGCTACTCAACACAGTCGGACTGCTTGAAAGTTTCGATCTGCTCGGGGTATATTCGGCCCGCTCGATTCTTTCGAGCCGCTTGAAAAAATTCGAGTACTCGATTCTTTTCAAGTCACTTGGTTCATTCGAGCCCCTCGATTCTTTCGATCTGCTCGAAAAAATTCGAATACTCGGTTCTTTCGATCCGCTCGGTTCTTACTAGAGCTCTTACTTTTGACCCGTCGGGTACCCGGGTAGCCGGAAATTACCCGAAACAACTTCAAGCCATTGAATGTAGTATTGTCTGTGGTATAGTCTGATGTTAGCCAAATATGATTGAACAATACCACATTCAATGGCTTGAAGTTGTTTCGGGTAATTTCCGGCTACCCGGGTACCCGACGGGTCAAAAGTAAGAGCTCTAGTTCTTACGAGTACGCGGTTCGACTCGGTTTGGATTTCGAGCTGCTCGAATATTCGAGTATTCAAGCAGCCTTACTATACACTGTGTAGTACACAATAGGGATTGTAACCGTATATAACCCGAACTATGTTCGGTTCTCAGTTTCGTAGGCCGTAGAGCTGAAAATAAGTACCTACTGAATTCGAATCTCTCTTTTTTCTTCTTTTTCGTGTACCTATATATTGGGAAACTTAGTGGAAGCGTGGCTTAGATTTCAGCGCTGTGGTGGTAAGTTGGCAAACAATTGAAAGTAGGTCCGGAACTCACCAAACATTCCGAATAAGTATTTATTAATCGAATAAGTAAAAATTTAGTGTTCAAAAAAATTTAAAAACACTCATTTTTCACAACATGTCTATTTAAACACTGATAATCAAATGGACTTCGATGGATTTCGACCTACTCTCAGTAGTTCAATTTCCTGTCACTAGTTAGCGTATCGAAATATTTAGTTTCCCAATATATGAACGTATTCATATACTTCTCTTCATTTTATCTTTCTTTCCTTCTTACTTTTTTCTTTTTGCGGCTCGAAAGAACCGAGCGGTTCGAATTGTTTCGAGCGGCTCTATTATATTTTTGTCGCGTCACTGTTAACAAAGGATGTTACTCGTTAATAAAGGATGAATAAGTATAAATAAATAAACAAATGATTGTGAAGTACAAATATTAAGTGCAGTCAAAATTAAAATGCGTTTTTCGATGTGTGTATAGATGAAATTTAAATGTTTGCAAAGTATGACATCTCTACGCCGCACAGTGGTTCGAGTATACTACACTAAATCCCCGTTATGAGCCCGTCAAACGGTACTGGCGGCGGGCTCATAGTGGGTTGCCGACATGATTCTCTCTTTCGTACGCGACGGCAACTTCGTTTCTGACTCTTTCGCTTCCTCTCGCTCGTTGTCCGGTTGTCTCACTCTCGTCCGCAGACTTCCAAGAAATGGTGGGGATAGTCGTCGGGCTGTTAACGGAAGGTACAAACGGGCTCATAACGGAGATTTACTGTACATGCTAGCTGGACAAAATTATTTTTTCGCGGGTTTGGGTTTATATGGGGTTCAAATTGTTAGAAAAAAAAACTGATTCGTATCACAGTTTATTATTTCACTAAAAATATCAATAAAATAAAAATATGACTAATTCAATAATGGAAAAAGAACAAAACGACAGTATTGTACTTTAACTATAATTATCAGTTATAACATTATGTCTATCCCTGTAATTTCTGAGTTTTGAAGTTTAAAACCTGGTTTTTGAAATCAGCTTTCTCTTCATCACTATTAAAACAGTGTTTTACTATATGTTCCACGGCGTTCCACGCAACAAGGATTGAATGTACGGAAAGTAGAGATTTTCTATTTTTTTTTAATCAAACAATCGATCAGCAAAAACTTACAGAACTATGTTTTGTGAATTGTTTTCGAGTGCAACACTCGGCACGAGAGATAGCACAGTTGTTATATTCCAGACTCTATACGTAAATGCCCAAAAAAAAGCACAGCTCATTAACCCCAGAAATAATTGAGTTGTTAACAAATAATTCCACTGAAACTGCTCTGCAAAGAGAAGTTGCCAGCACCATTCCGCTTGATGAAGATGAGATATCATCACATTCTACTGAATATTCTTCGGATGATTCAAGTAGTGAATAAGATTAGCGTGTATTGTAATTAACAAGAAATTAATAGTTTTAAGGCACACTTATAGTTATAGTTCAACTATAATACTGTCGTTTTGATTTCTTTCCCTATATTGAATTAGTTATATTTTTATTCTGTTAATATTTTTAGTGACATAATAAACTGTGATATGAATCAGGTTTGTTTTCTAACAATTTGACCCCCAAATAAACCCAATACCGCCAAAAAATAATTTTGTCCAGCTAGCATGTTGTATACTCGAACCACTGTGCGCTGCGTAGTTTAGAAAAAAAGAGAAGTGACAATTCATAATATGTCAAACTGTTTGTAACTCTAATATGGCATGATGTCGTTTTAAATAATACACTATGTCATGACTGTCTTCTTCAATGCTTTTTGCTGGAAGTCAAGAATCATTAAAAAAAATATATATATATAGAAATTCTCGCCTTATGCCTCAAGGAATTAAAATCTGCTTGTTGGATACATATTTAGCCTAAGGTGGCTATGATAAAAACTTGTTTTACTTCCACAATTATAAATATCATTCGCGTAATACATAAATGTTACTAAAGTTTTAAGCGGAAAGATTACAAATTAACAATATTCAAGAATTACATGAGAAGAAACTACTATATAACTCGCAGGCATTGATTGCATGGAGAAATAGTTTTATATTTATTTGGTTTAACATGAAATAAAATTATGTTCCAATGTTAAAAAACTTGTTTATTCTTTTATGATTAGAAATGTATTTTTATAACACAATTCATCATGTTATATAGGCGTCTATTACATACTGAGTTGAATAATTAAGTGGTAAGAAGCAAGGTGGTTCATCATATGAGGCAGTCAGAGCAACAACGGACCAACCCACATTAAAAAAAAAAAAAATTTTCCTATTTTATATGGTTAGTAGAGCCTATTGGAATACGTTATTGCTAATTCAATTTCGAAAAAAATGTGGGTTAGTCCGTTGTTGCTCTGACTGCCTCATATCATCAGATAGGATTAATGTCAAATGTAAAATAGCAAACATGTATAAGAAAAAGAAACCATATTTAGTTACAAAATAAAAAATTGTTCACTATGTACTATTTATTTACAATTGTTCTTTGTATACAAAATTCTTAACATGTACATATAACTTTTAATTCGTGAAGAAAAATTTAACACACTTTTACATTCAATATGTTACAATGGTCCTTCTTTTTGATCAAACAAATCAAAATGCATCAATAATACAGTAAATAACATTAAATTAACAAAAGACTGCAAAAAACTGATTACAAAAAATAAAGATCAGATTGAGCAGTATTTACTACAAACTGTCAAAGAATATCATTCTCGCTTCCCTCATTGCAAAAAGGAAACATTTTATCAAGTGCAGAAAATTAATGTCTTTCTTTTATTATCTAATTAAGTGTTTATTTCAAGCCTTTCCCGACAGAGCATGGTTACACTTTTTCCTTTCAGTGCCACCAATTAAAACCCATACATTAGTCACATTTAAACATGAAAATAATCATAATTACTTATAGAAACTAATTACATGGTGTTATTTGCAAGTCATATTTTATTTCAAAGTTTTTTTATTGGGATACTAACATTTCCCTGATAGCCAAATCTGGAGAGCTGAATCTGACGGCAAAACTGTAGCCATCTGTGTCGTCATTAGACTGCGTTCTGAGGAACAAGCTCTGCTGCAGATCTCCCGTCAGACTCTGGCAGCAGTCCCTGCACCTCAGAACGCAGTGTAAAGCGGACGCAGATGACTACGGTTCTGCCGTCAGATTCTGCGCTCTCCTGCCAAACCCTGTTGCCAATCTGCCGATTACGGTGACAATCTAAAGCGATTTTAGATATGATTTGAATATGAGTTGGAGTAACAGTTGCGTGTAAATGGTTTTACATGTAAAACTTGGAGAGGTTTTGGGATTCGTTTTTCACATTTTACCCGATTGTGCACGAATTGTACAAAAATCTTTTTAAATGATTTTACTTAGCTTCGATCCTCTGTATGTTTGTTGGTGTCTGTTTGGGATATGTTTGATTCAAATCTGACAACTCTATTTTCATCCATTTCCACCAAACCAATTGTTTTGAAACTTTGCATGCGTGTGTAGGTTGGATGACAGTACAATTTTTAAAAAAAAGTCAAAAATAAAAAAATATAAACAGAAATGTATAAACAATCGGCAAACACTAAAAACTAGAATATAAAGAAATATATAAAAAAAAATCATGTTAAACGATTTCACTAAAAATGCACTAAAAACTAAAAAATAATTATTTTCTTGTACTACAATTTCGATGGTGTTTTCTCACTTTAAATAAAACCGTGGTGCTGTATTAAATTGATTCATATTCTGTTATGAAAAATCCCGCGCCACGATTTTATTCAAAGTGAGAAAACACCATCGAAATTGTAGTACAAGAAAATAATTATTTTTTAGTTTTTAGTGCATTTTTAGTAAAATCGTTTAACTTTTAGAGGGCCGGGATTCTTTCATTGATATTGTAAATTTTATTTAGTTAAAATTGATGCATATATACGACCAAAATGGCCGGCAAAGTATCCAAATTCTTAGGTGGCCACTATAGTTAACATAAAATTTATCTAACGGCCCTCTAAAGGTTAACATAAAATTTTTTTTATACATTCTTTTTTTATTAAATCCACTTTGTAGGATTAATACAAGAAATTTTCAATCATCTATAAGAGCTAAGGACCACCCTAATAATCATCATCGCTTGAAGAGACTTCTTGGAGATTTCCATAACAACCAACTTTCTTTCTAATTAAATCCCCCCATAAGACATTAGTAATACAAGCAGGACAAGTACCATCAACTGGTAAAATCATGTTGCCTTTACGAAATGTATTTGCTAAACAAATTAAATGAGCTACTAAAAGACAATTAGCCTTTATACATCTAACCGATTCTGTTTCATCTAGGGGTAAACTACATAAAGAACAAAATATCAATGCTTTGTCTATTTCCATTCTATTAACAACTCCATTACTCTGCGTTTTTTTTATCTTTTGAGAAAATACTTTTCCACAACATCTAGGCATGTGCAAAGGAGCTGAAATATAACTAGAGTATTCCTCAAAGAATTCATAATCCAGCCAACGTATCGTTAGAGGTAAACGACACCATGGGCCGACTTTCAACATTTCTGACAGAACTAGTAGACAAAATTGAAATACATTCTGGCGGGATTTTTTCTTAGGTACATGTTTCAGACGCCGACTGACGTGCGGATGTTGCCAAGCCCATTCAAACTAGAGAAAGGAACATGGATTAATCACTGTATGACGGTGCAATATTATCATTTGGCTACTGTGGTAAACATACCCTGAGCGCAGATATCATGTTTGGGAAACCATGAACAATCAATACCATGTTCCTAGAAATAAAGAGATTGTACCATTTTCAATGCAACATTCAGAAATAATATTTTAAAATGAAGTAACTAGAATATAATTACCATGGTCCTTTGTTACTTGTTTTCCAAGCTCCTTTATGCTCCTTTCCAGCGTTATGTTGCTTAAGTCTACGACGAGGATCTATTGTATATCCAATGTATGTTCTTCCTTTATATTTTGAATTCATACAATATAGCAAATAAACACCAAAAAAGTGCTCTATTACTTCTGCATCTTCCATTTTAAAATTCACTAAATATACTAAATGTATGTTATGCTGTATCGTTCCAACAATAAATCTGCAGATTGCAACGATTCCAGGGAAAAAATTAAACTAATTCTAAAGTAGAAATTGTATGATGTTGCATCAATTCGACATTATATCTGCAGCAACATCACTAGTATACATATTTCCATGTTAAGTTATAAAAATAAATACAAGTGATTGTTTTCATAGTTTTCATATAACCTAGAATATGTACATTTAAAAAATACAGATCAACCTAACCGAACCCGAAGTGACCGTTCCAAAGTCAAGTTAAATACAATCATTGCAAAATAATTTCGTTATCAAAATATATGACGAAAAAGATTAGGAATAAAGTGACTTTTATTATGGTTTATCATATGTTACTTTAAAAAAAAATTAATTACATAAATGAGATAAATTACGTCCCATTGAAAAACTCGTAAAACTTTATTCATAGAAAATACTCTGTACTACGTATATGAATGTATCGTCTTTTTATGGAAAATAACTCAATGACTTGCTGACAAAATTGCGTATAATTAATAAAAATAAAAATGAATGAACATGAATAAAAATCCGAATGTTGTATTTAAGAGTCACAGGATGCTCTTACAATTCATATGCATAAAAATACATATACGTTATACAAGATATACAATATTCACTACTCAAGTAACAAAGTTGAAAAATTCATACAAAATTATTCTTGTATATAGACTCGTTTATTGCAATCGATTGCAATACTAATAGAAATATACTTATGTTGTTATCGTTCCGTGAGAAAGCGATTAAGGTATAATGATGGCGCATAAACATTACGTCCCGATACAAATGATTCGGCCCGCTTTCACCAGGAGGCAAAAGCCGAGATGGAATCAGTGATATTTGAACGTTGCTTAATACTAACAAATAATAAAAAGTTTTATCGAAAGACGCAGGCGCTGTGACATTGAAAATCCGTAAGTTTATCAGGCGAGAGAGCACTCTCTATGGTTGCAAAGTTTGCCACCGTCTGACATCGTGTAGAAAGAAAAGATCTTGAGTGGAGATTATGAATAAGAATAAATCAGCATTAGTTGACGATTTCACCGAGAGTTTAATCGAAAGCGCCGCGTGTTTAGTTGCAGCGCCGTCGAAATTGGGCTCCGATCTTGATTGGATACAGACCAGCGGAGATCTCTAAGCGAGGGTCCAGTAAGAATGGCTGCCGTTTTAAGAAGATTCGGAGCCGCGCAAATCACGGTGATCGGCAATACTAAACTACCGTCATTTATTACCAGCCGGTAGGCGACCACGATTCCAAAACATTGAGGAACGCTCCTTTTTTTCATATGTTTCGCGTATAGACTACGCGAGCCAGTCTAAGCGGCGGCTTTTTAGGGCAATAGCCACATCGTGTGTGTTGTAGATCTTTTGCAAGGTCATCGATCCGACAGGATATCAGTGAAGGATGGATAAACAAGCTTTTCGTAAGAAAAATCGAGCCAACCAAAGAGTCTCACTCGCGGATGCTGTCAGACAAAGGAGTTATTTATGCCTTGCATACGCACAACGTCCGGCCTGATTCCATTGACAAATACTTGGCCAATTAGTGAGTAAACCCGAGGCTCTATTGTTTCCTTTTTTTATTTTTTTATTGTCTGTTCTATTGTTAGGTAGTCGTTTTGAATCGCGGCACACACGTAGAATACCAATGAGAAATTTCGTAAGTTTTTGCAAAGTTTCGAAAAAAAAAAAACATTAGGTTTTATTTGTGTCGCAGAATTGGCATCGGTTTGAATCGCGGCACACACGTAGAATACCAACGAGAAGTTTCTTCTCAAGTTCTTGCAAAGTTTCGAAAAAAAACATTAGGTTTTATTTGTGTCGCAGAATTGGCACGCGCAGAGAATTCTTTTATATTAGGAAAATTATATTGGGACATATTTGTATTTTGGGGTATTACAGTGGAGAGATTGTTAACATTATAAGCTCCAAGAAGTCCGAATTGAAATTGGAGTTAGTTGGTTCTTGGACTGTCGTAGCTGGCGATGTCGATCAAGCTTTACACCTTTGGCAATATACCGGCGGTTATGATAGCGTTGATCGCACACAAGTAGAATTATCTAAAGATAAGGTATAACTAGCTTAAAAATATATTATTTCCACACGACTGTACGAAATAGAAATGTCCTAACAGATTAATATTACTTTCAGGCATATCAACAGTTATTCAAAGAAAGTGGCCAATATGTACGATCACGTTACTTACAGTATTTATTGGCATTTAGTTACTGGCCTCCTCTTACGAAACGAAATGGTTCAAATATATACGAGATACGTAGTTATAGATTACAACCTGGTACAATGATAGAATGGGGTAATAACTGGGCAAAGGCCATCAATTACAGACGCAATAACAATGAACCGTTTGCTGGTTTCTTTTCACAAATTGGTCGGTTATATAATGTTCATCACATTTGGTGTGAGTATTAAATTAAAACTGAAAATATTTTCATTCCGAATTCGTATTATTGCACAAATGCTCGAATAAACTATTCACCTCAAGAAAGTAAATATTTATATGTTACGAGTTTGCAAATGCGAAAAACGATGAATTTTACTTTTAGGTTATAAAAATTTCCAAGCCCGAATGGAAACTCGTGAAAGTGCATGGAGATCCCCAGGATGGGATGAATGTGTTGCATATACTGTACCGTTAATAAGAGAGACACATTCCCGTATATTAAACCCCACAAGCTTTTCACCAACAAAATAAAATTCCGCTTACAAGAATTTAAATGCATTTGTATATTATATCTTATTTCTTACGCCTATATTATATAATATTGTAAAAAAAAACATTTGTTACAGTATACACTACATTTATAACTGTGTAAAATAAGCGCTCAATGTGAGAGGGATTGTAGCATTTTGTTGTATCACAATTACTAAAATGTATTTTAATAAAATCTCAATTTCTTTGTTACTGGAGTGCTTTGTGGTATATCTTTATTATTAATTAAAAGCACGATACTTACACAAACAAATCCTTTCGATCGTCGTATTTATGGACGTATGTTGTTTTCTTTTATTTATTAAAATCTGTTATTCGTAATTGATGGGCCGGGAGCAATAAGGGGACTAACGCTCGAAAATGCGAAAAAGCATTGGGCCTAATGAATAAAGTGTAAGCAATTGCTTTCTCTTAATATTTTACTAGGAATTGCTTAAATTCGTGTGAATAAAAACAAGCATTTGCTTTATCTTGTAGTAATTCCTAAACTGCCAAGGAATTGCTTAAAGGAATCGCTTATCCTGAAATTTTTAAGGAATTGCTTACAATCGAATGAATAAAATAAGCAATTGCTTTTGCTAAATAAGCAATTCCTTGAGAATTTTTTAGACTTCTGTACCCCATGCTAACATTTGCTTGAAGGACCAATTACTTCATCAGTATGTAATAGAGATAAAGCGTATGAATAAATGGTACATGAAGCTCTTTAAACGATAATTAATTGCAGTCGTTTTATATTCATATATGTATTATACAGGGTGTAACAGAAATGTTCCTAAAAGGGGTAATTTGTGGAGTGATTGCAAATGATTGCGAGCCGCGGTTCCACGGCCGCACGTCTCGGCTCACCAGCGGCCAACAAGTGTATTCGGGAAACTTCTCGATGGTCGGCGTGTTCAAGACACTTCAAGAGTTTCCTTTTCTGCATGCTACAGTCGTAATTAATTACATTTACGCTGCAATAACCTATGAAAATGGCGCAATTCCTAAACATCTGGAAAGAAAAATTTTATAATGTGCGAAAGAAATGCAAAAATGAAGATTTTCGAAAATTATATCGGTTTAATCGCGAGAACGTTGAATGGCTGGCTAACTACTTTTTGGAAGATACTGGTGAAAAACGCGGTGGGGGGGCATTGCCACCAGTTGACAAAATGAAAATCTTTCTTCGCGTAGTGTCTGATCCTGGTTTCCAGAATGGAGTAGCTGAAGAACTTGGTACAAGTACACCAGACTACTGTTTCGAAAACTTTTACTTTGGCGATGAATCAGATTCTAAACAAGGCGCATATATGGATAAGATTTCCAAAAACTTCTGCAGAAATTGGTGAAGCTAAAAAATTATGGACACAAATGTACACATTTCCAAATGCTATTGGTGAGAGAGAGAATGTTACCGGCAGTCACAGCTACCATTTACTTATACGCAAAGCTACCATTTACTTATACATACGTTTAGCAAAGCCAGCAATTCCTTATGATCTTTATTCATATGAAAATAAGAAATTCCTTTTTTGTTTAAGTAATTGCTTTTTGAAGCAATTGATTTTGCTAATAAGGAATTGCTTAGTTTTTATTCATCCCATTGTTCAAACGCTAATGTAAGAAAGACAGGCAACAGTCAATGCCAGTGCTAAGTAGCGCAGTACTTCTTATATGCGGCTGCTGACTGCTGGTGCCGCGCGAGATTCACATATACCGCCATATCTTCTACAATTATTTATTAATAAGTGTGAAAATTTGTGAAAATTTTCCTTGTATATTATGAAAAAACTTTCTCGCTGCAAGTTACTTATATGTACCTCAAAATTGCCTCGACACTTGCTGCAGATCTGCTGCTGATCTGCCGTCAGACCCTGCTCCTCAGAACACAGTCTAATGCGAACACATGGCTATGGTTCTGCCGTCAGACTCTGCGCACATTCTGCAAGACCCTGCAGCCAATCTGTTGTCAGACTGCAGACAGTTGGTTATCTGGGTTACTAATTAAATTTTAAATATAATAAAATAATAATAATCATTGTAATAAAGAATATCGTAGATTATTATTTTATATTACAAAAAAGGGTTTTATATGAGCATATTATTTACTTCAGCATTCTGATCATTGATTGAGGCATTCTCTGCTCGATGCAATCTAAAACACATCAGCATTGCATAAACTCTTACCAATTTTGTGGTTAGATCAATTTTTACTTCTGTTTAGAAACTATCATGTTTGGAACTTAAAGCTATCTTAATGGTACATACATAATTTTTTACTTGTGCATATGCATAAACATGGAGTCAGTTGCCCCGCTCGTCAGAACACAGCCTATCGCGGACACAGATGGCTACGGTTCTGCCATCAGACTCTGCGCTCTCCTACCAGACTCTGCTGCCAATCTGCTGTCAGAGTGCAGAGAGTCGGTTATCTGGGAAAGTAAAGGACAATTACTATATATGATCTACAATGCTCATTTTATTTAAAGTTATTGGATTATTGTACACATATGTAATGTACATCATACGAAGTTATATATTATACAATCAAAATTGTTCGACACATTTAACAATGAACTGCGATCTCTGCAGCATTGACTTCGCAATGCTGATGCGTTTTAGAAATATAAAAAGTAGAAAATGAATTTGCGCTTGAACTGCAGTAAATTCTTTTCATGATCATATGAAGGATAATCCATCATTAAATGACTTACGTGCTTGATGGTATTGAAAATAAAAAAGCGTCTTCAGAACACAGAAATAAATATCGATGAAATCTTTTTACGATTATTTACAGTATACAAGTATATGTACAGGATGTAGACAAACGTGTATAATTTATGAAAGAGAATAAAATTCTTTTTCAATACTATAGCTTCAACATTGAGCCATTCTGTGTCAAGTGATTATAGTGCACGGATTTCTATTAATCGCAGTACAATTTTTTAACGATTTTTCTTTACGAACAGAGTGTATTTCAAATTCCTTGATAAAATTTTTTAAAAGTGCTTAAAGATATTACAGATAGGTATGTCTGGAGTAATTAGACATAAATTCATTAAATCGTTCATAACTTTTAATATGTTGAAGATATCAAGGATAAAGAGAAAGTCTGCAACAATTTCTAAACTCCAATTCTTTTACACAAAATCACATATAAAGACATCCTAAATCGTTATTCGAACAAGTCGTCATTTAAATCTCATGCTCGCCTCAAAATAATTTTAAAAACTTGTCAAAAAATATGTCCATATAACCATTTGACATAGAATTATTCTGTTAAACTTTTAACTTGAAGCAAAAACTGTTAAAATTCATAATTAATTACTTTTTTTTACTTTATTAGTCTTATTTAATGTTAATATGTATAATGTCTTGTATCAACTGAAGTACAAAAACAGTATAATATCAATTTAAAAAACTTAACTATACTATATTACTGATAACATGAAGTTATCCAGAATTATATCCAACAATACAATTTGATTTGCAAAATTCTTGCACATCGAATAAAAACCGGCGTTTATATATAGTATATCAAATGATACTCCAAATACATTATACACATATACATACATGTTCGTTAAACGTTAAAATAAAACAACTTGGCTTAATATAATACTAGAAAATGTTTAGCTCATTATTTAAGTGGAAGGCAGATATAGATGTTCTACCACATTTCCCATGAATATTCATAATTATATGTATATAAAACTTTTGTAGTTAGATTACCAACTTTGCATACAGTTTTATTTTTCTATTCGCATAGAATATGTGCAAATATCGCCACAAAGTCTCTCATAAATTTAATCTCCGCCTATGTGTGTTCCGACGTGTTTCTCTATCTTTTATAATTTGATCAATGTTAATCCTTGGACGATTATCATACTAGTTGCATTAAACCATACAATTTCCTCTTTGGAAAACAGCGCTACCAAAAATGAGAAATATTAATTTATCTAGTTAAAATCAAAAGTTATATGTGCATTATATATTTCTATATTCGCCAGTGTACTTGACATTAACAGGAGCAATATTTTGTTATTGACCATCGATGTAAGAGAAAAGTAATACTTTAATATCATCTTTCGCATTTAAATCACTGATCTTAATATACTAACTTACAAGGGAAGATCCCGAATCCGGATATTCAAAAAATTCTGAAACTTTGTGAGTATGTAGGGGATTTCCTCTTGATCACAACGCAATTTTTGTTTGCTGCCCAAATTCTCTCTAAGCGGGTGTAATTGGCCCGTGAAAATCCGGTTGTTTTCCGATTTTGTGTTATAACGCGTGAACTGTAAAATAATTTTTTTACCAAATGATACATCTAATTAAAAGAAATAACTTTCGTCTTGAAACTTTTTTTCTATCTCGTACGGTTCGCGAGTTATAACAGAAAATCGGACAGCCGAATTTTCAAGGGTTAATTACACCCCCTTGAAGTGAATTTGGGCAGCAAACAAAAATTGCGTTGTAATCAGGAGGAAATCCTCTACATATTCACAAAGTTTCAGAATTTTTTGAATTTCCGGGTTCGGGATCTTCCCTTGTTAGCAGAAGTGAACGTACTGTCACAAAAATTATCGTTGAAACTATAAAATCACACGTGGATGGAAATAAGTGAGGAATAAGCTGATCAAATACTCATTAAGTATTGATTAATAGCTGACAACTGATATGCAATGTTTACGATGAATTGGCTAGTTGACATATCACGTTTCAAATTCAGATTATTAAGTTACAGTACCCGTCACTTTGGAGAATGTAACAGATTTTGTAAAATTCAATTCTAGTCATCGTAATTTAAGATTCAATTTCAAAATTTTATACATTAAGCAAATGAATATTTACAAAATGCTAGCGACAGCAAAAAGTAATATTCTAAATTAATAGTCAGCAGTGTATGGCAATGGTCACACAGTTATTATCAAGAATTGTATTTTTCTTTGCATATCTTCTCCCTGTTTTTTCTTCTTTTTGAGAAACGCGTACATTCAGGTTTATAGGGAATTCGTGCCACATTTACAAAATGAATATAAGATTTAATAATTAAAATTCCATTAAATTTCATTTCATGATTTCGAAAATAGATGTTAAAACCATTATGGACAACAATTAAGATTTATTTCTAATAGAACATATCAAATACTACTTGTATATATTGTATATATTTCCTTCTTTCATACAAAAATTTTTAAAGACAACTTAACTGTTTAATTTTATATGAAAAATATGGAAATAATTTTTTTTTATCGTTTCTGTAGTTATAGGCAGTTATATCTACATGTTTAAACAATGATGTTACCGATTCTTCATATCTTAATGAAATGAAAGAAAATGTTATTTATTTACAATTTTGCAGTCTAGTACGAAGATTTGTACTTTGTAGATATTATATTGTGATCTGACGTTGTCCGTTAGCCTTTCTATGCAATCCATAAAGTTCCAAATGAATATTATTAAAATACTGTCTATATTATGATTAATATCTTATAACATTTAATTACTCTGTGAGTAAAGACATTGTGAAATCTTATTATTTTCAACAAATTTCGTGTACATCCTAGGCTGAAAGGCAAATATATATAAAACATACAGTTTTTTGAAACTCATCACGGACAATGAACAATAAGTTCTTTTTGTAACACAAAAAATTATTATTACCAGATTTTCTTTTTTATATATATATATATATATATACATATATATTATATCAGTATAAGTCGTGGACATAATATAAAAATTATGCATCTTAGCTTTGATATGTGATTTGAAGATCTGATTTTCTTAAAAATTCTATAACATAATGTTGCCGATATATACAGTGGCTCACAACCATAATCGTACACTCTTTTAAATCGCATAACATTTTTAAAATTGGTCCAAACGACTTGACTTTTTTTTAGATGCTAGCGGAATTAGTTTTCTAGGTGACGCGTTTCGTCGTTTTGAAAAAAATGCACTTGGTCGGAATAGCAAAAAAAAATAGTAAAGGTAGTTTTTTAAACTTTTTTTGTTAGCCTGTAATGAAAATTAAAAAATCTCGTTTGTAGATTTAAGTAAGTTATATACGTGTCGAAAAATTTCATCGAAATCGGTTAACGTTGCTCTGAGCTATGAACGCTTAAAGATCGTGGAATAAGGTCGAAAATCGCGAAATTCCCGAAATCAGCGATTTTCGAACTTATTCTGCGATCTTTAAGCATTCATAGCTCAGAACAACGTTAACCGATTTTGATGAAATTTTAGGCACGTATACAACTTACTTAAATCTACAAACGGTGTTTTCTAAATTTTCATTAAGGGCTCACAAAAAAATGTTTAAAAAACAACCTTTACTATCTTTTTTTGCTAGTCCGACCATGTGCATTTTTTTCAAACCGACGAATCACATCATTTAGCAAACTAATCGCTCTATCTTCTCAAAAAAACTCATGTCGTTTGGATTAGTTTGAAAAAAGTTATGCGATTTTAAAGGGTGGCCGAATACTTTTGCACGCCACTGTATATATGTTTTTTGCCCCAGAAAACTTGCTTTAGATTTATGAATTCCTTTCAGGTATGTTTTTTTTTATAGAGATAAACCATGCTAATCTAATTAAGACGTCATTATTTTTGTAAAATTACCTACAAAATTAATATCGTTGAAATTAAAATGATTAGAGAAGGTATTTTGTGAATGAGAGTAGTCATTAAGTGTGCTAACAAAATTATTAATTATACTTTATACATAAGAATTCTCGGCTAAAATATTATTCATAATGTTAGGTAATTACTTTTCAATTTTATATAATTATTACTTTATAAAATGTATGGATTGCAAGCGGACTAGGATTGAGATATTACGGCTAATGTTACTTAATTATACTATAATTTAGAATGTAGCACGAATACCTCTGTAAGTCTGCATTGTTTATTATTAATTATAATAGTTCACTAAAAGTGTCTATTGAATTCATACATCTTCCTAAGAATACAGTCTAAGGAAGAATTTAAATGTGATACACACATACGTAATTCTACAGGCTTCATTGCAATTAATCGCTTACATTCGTTTCTGATGTATAACATGTGTATATATTTACATATTGTATTATTACAAAAACATGTATCAGTTGATTGTGACCATCTTCATCAAACAGTTTTGAACACATAAGTATAAAAACGTTTTTATTTTTTTTACCTCAACTTTGATCGTTTCCATTAATGTACTTGAACACATTTTTAATTATCCTTTTAATTTACGCTACTTATTCTGGAATTTTGATTTTTTTTGTTTTTCTTTTTTAGTAAATCATCATCAATAAACAGTAATATTTTACAAGAAAAGTTCGTTACATTGGTAATGTAACTAATGGTAAGACATGTTATACAAATGTTTCCTGACATTTGCATAAATTCTGCAACATAATTTGAAGAAAAAAAAAAGAAGAAATAATTCACAATAATTCCTCATTATTTTTAAATTAAAGCTGTTTACTATATTTAATATACTACATAATTATTTTATTATTTCCATATGGAAATGATATTCTAAGATATATTTAACTTAACTTATGTATTATACAAATTGATATATTTATGAAAAAGATATAAATTTTTATTGCATTAAAATGTTGAGTAGATAACTATGCATTACATATTATATAGTAGAAACTTTCTCGAAACATATTTATCAACGAATTTAATGTAATTGAATTTAATACGAACAATCACATGTCGAAATTAATATTCTCATTGGTAATAATATTTTAAGGAAGATTAACAATATCTACCATTACAATAGATTAAATATCAGTAAGAAGAGCAGTCACAATCATCTGACATTAAATTCAATACTTCATAATGACGATGAAGATATATAAAACAGAAAAAGTACATGGAAATGTATTAAATGAAAAGAAAAGAAAAAAAATTAGACACTATAATATAAGAGTACAACTTTGGGATGTGTACTGGATGAAAACTTCAGACAATCACAACAGAATACAATATAATACAACTGAAATGTTGATAATACAAGCATAATTATAATGCTATTATAATCCTCCTACTCAAACAGCGAAAGAAGAAGTACTGCATTGTTACCAGCAAAATTATTAACATAAAAAATTTGTGGTACACCAGGAGCAACATACAGACTAGAATAATATTTGCAGATTCATTTTGGACCGGTAGAGGTAAAATGGTATGCGTAAATTTCTATTCAAGCAAAATCAAATGAGTCGTTGGATGTAAGAATGGAATACTTTTCATTATACCATATATGTAATCTATAATTTAAACTCCTAATACATGAGTAACAAAAACATTTATCTTATTGGTTATTTCTATCTTGAACAAATGCATGCACTGAATCGAGTTATATATGCTACGTATGGAGAGTTCTCGTGAAACGATACTGTTTACATTATATGTAATAAACTGTTAAAACTGTATTCTTCAAGATCAATCTATTAAAACATAGCAAGCAGATATACCCATAAAATGTCTTTCATACACACTTGACATCTCTTTGTTTTCCTGTTCTCCTTTTAGTGAATACAAGAAAAAAAAACTTAAATTTCCTTTGTAATACAAACAAATTAATATTTATTTTTACATAATTTTTTTTATATAAAATGTTACAAATCTGAATTTATGTAAGAATATATACAAGCTGAGACACTTGAGAAAAGCTGGGCAAATTGACTTTAACATTTTTGAAGATTACTTTGTGATAAAGGATGTTTGCCGTTAACTCTTGGGCATCATACAGTGGTGATGTTCTTTAGGTGAAAGTATCAAACACATTTCGTGGTGATTTCAATTTGTTTAAATAAGATACTAATAATAGTAATGTCATTCCAAATTATTCAAGATAATTTAGAAAGACCTTACAAGGAAAGATCCCGAATTTGGAGATTCAAAAAATTCTGAGACTTTGTGAATATGTAGGGCAGGCCTGCCCCATCGGGTGCAAATACCTCCTGAATTTCTGGGACCCGGGTAACAGCCGAGCGCAGGACTGTTCCATTGCTACCCGTTGCGGAATTTGTGAGAGAACTGCATGAGTGGGCGTCCATGTAGAAGAGGTCTTCGAATCCAAGCAATAGACTCGTGGTACGAGCCTACGTGGACAGCCGCACACTCATGCAGTTCTCCCGCAACCCATGCTGTGGTTAGCAACGTAACCAGTCCCGCGCTCGGCTGTTGCCCGGGTCCCAGAAATTCAGGAGGTATTTGCACCCGATGGGGCAGGCCTGATGTAGGGGATTTCCTCCTGATTACAACGCAATTTTTCTTTGCTGCCCAAATTCACTCTAAGAGGGTGAATTGGACCCAATAATTTCCGGCTATTTTCCGATTTTCTGTTATAACTCGCGAACTGTAAGAACTGTTAGTTACCAAATGATAGTCCTAATTAAAAGAAGTAATTTTTTGCTTTAAAACTTTTTTCTATCTCTTACAGTTCGCGAGTTAAAAAATAAAATCCGAAAATAGCCGAATTTTCAGGGGTTAATTTCACCACCTTACAGTGAATTTGTGCAGCAAACAAAAATTGCGCTGTAATCAGGAGGAAATCCCTTGCATATTTACAAAGATTCAGATTTCTTTTTAATTTTCGGGCTCGGGTTCTTCCCTTGTTAGTGGATTAACATTTGATGTAAAGTTACCAGGTGAACACTAAAAGAAGAAAACTGTCGCCACAAGATGTTCGGACATAATGCCAAATGGTTATCATTTAAAATATTGTCTCCGATTTCCAAAAATGCAAAACCTATTTAGACGAGCTGTTTCAGGTGTCTCATTCTGCATAAAGTACTTCCTTCCTGTTTCACGTGTATCATAGTACTGCTATTTAAGAAATAAACGTCGACTTGTCGATTAAAAAATTGGTACAAGAATAGAGGAATTAACAAAATTACATGTACAGTTCATAGAGGATCATATTGAGGCTTCATATCCAATGTTACCAAATTAAAACCAAGATGATTAATGTTGAAAGAAATTTAAAGTGGACACTATCATATTTTGGTAATTCGACAATAAATTTATTATCAAGTTAACTTTTGATATTGACATTCCTTCTTAATAATGTAAAACAAATTGTATAAAATAGTAAAAAAGTGTCTTTCAATTTTAGAAATTAATCTCTCATTGAAATAACGAATATTCCCTAACATGAATGTATTATCGTAACTAAAACATAAGATACTGTAACTAAATTCTTTTATTAGTTTGTCATTTTGTTAATCTAATAATCGCATTAAGAATGCAGTTAAATAAATAGTTCGACTCACTCAGTTTTTGTTAAATCAGACTAAGTGTGGTTGAAAGCTTGAAATAAGGTCTCGATGATCAACACATGTAATTATCGGTAAGATCGGTTAATACTAGATCTCCGATAAGTTAGGATCTTACCCAGTACACTGTTCCGTGTTGCTCTTATTCCAAATCTTCAATTAGTAAAAAATCAAACATATAATTCGAACATTACGATTATACTATTCTTCTTTTATTATAATTGCAAGATATTGATAAATAAATGTATCTAAACATTTTCTGTAGTCGCATATAAAATTTCCTGTATGCTATAATAGCTTGGCTCACTTCAAGCCCCAAAAACGTTAAGATTCATTTTTTCAATAGAATAGACAATAGACTGATACTTAAAGTTTTTTTCTTCTTTACTTCTATTTACGTCACAAGTTATTTGGATATGATTAATAAATATTACAACGTTGCAAAAAGCATCTAAGTTCTTCTTCAATATGAAGCTCTCTTTCCAGATAGATCACGTTGACATATTTTGATAATTAAAAAATATGCTGTTACATTAATTTCAGTCCAATACACATTCCCAACCCCTAGACAAACCTCTTAGGTTTGGGTCGATGCACGTAACGAGCCAACTTCTGCTATGTATGTAAGTCATTGAATTAAACATTGGTAGGCTCGTTATGTATTCACTACAGGCAAACGTACATACATACATATTCTATTAATATGATTAAAATTAAAGACTATTAGGGGGGAAGGATGTAGAACTATTACTGTGAGCCAGACTTAACATTGAGCCACTAAGGCTTTCATCATCTGGGTAAGATTCTTTTGATGCCTCAGCTATCGCCAGAGCACTGCAATAATTTAAAAAAAAAAATGTATATAGCCATTGCTACAACAACACTTTCGTAAATTCTTAAGTCTACCTATATATTTTCTCATGTACTAGGAAACTTTAATGATCAGCTTAGCACAATTGTGGCTTGGAACAAAAAGAAAAAGAAAAAAAAAAAATACAAGATTACAAATGGAAATAATCGAAACACTTTATCTTCACCCTCGCGTTTTCAAAGTACATTCGCGCAAAGATTATATTATACGTATTGATCATAGAATACATACCTGAATCCTATTCTTGCACTTTCCTCGTCAAATTGTTGTAATTCACGTTCCTGTCTTTCGTGTAGTAGACGTATCCGTTCACTACGTTCGCGAAGGAATTCCTGAGTTTCAAGTTCCATTTTCTGTTCGAGCAAAGCTCGCCTGACTGACACTCGATCTTCTAATTCGCGACGCTCCCTGTTCCTTTGCGCCTCAGCTTGCATTTTGTTCTTAGACTGGTATGCCATTAGAATTTCCAGTTCATAATTTAATCTTTCCTATAAACATATAAAACAATAATACATTCAGAATATCTACGTCTCCTATTTAAATTTTGTGGAATTCTCTGCACAGAAGTAATGTCGCTTTTAAGGGGTCATTCTGGTAATCACGCCGCAAACTTCAGGTCTTTTTTGCTCAGCGAATGCAATGAATAACAATGTCAAACTTTTTTTTTCAATTGTTAGGTTACTTACAATGTATACGGAACAATTTTTTAAATACACTTTTAATTGTGTTTTTCAATGTTATCTGGAGTTGAAAGTCGCGCCTTTGAAAATACGGCGGGATTGATTTCAGCTCACAGACTCGTCTGAAACAAAAAACCAAACTGATTCTTAAACATTATGAGTACCGCTATCACAGGTGTCAAAATTAGCCACGTAAATCAAAATTTAACAAAATTGCGCGCGTTCCAACTTCAAGTAAAAATGGAAAATTTCGATACTTGAAGTTTGAATGCGCGCAATTTTGTTAAATTTTGACTTACGTGGCTAATTCTGGCACCTGCGATAGCGTTACTCATAATTGTTACGAATCAGTTTGGTTTGTTTGTTTCAAATGAGTCCTTTGAGTCTTTTCAAAGGCGCGATTTTTACCACCAAATAACATTGAAAAAAAAACAATTAAAAGTGTATTTAAAAAATGATTCCGTATGCATTATAAGTAGCTTAATAAATGAGAAAAAAGTTTGACATTGTTATTAATTGCATTCACTGAGGAAAAAAACCTGAATTTAGCGGCGTGATTACCAGTAATGACCCCTTAAAGCATTTGAATACAAAAACTTTGCAGCAGTTTATAATCGTCAATAGAACACGATAATTTTACCTTAAGATTATGGCATTCAACTTCTTGTGATTCGTCTAAACGTATACTTTGTTTCTGAAGCATTTCAGCAATACTTTGTTCATACTGATCACCCAACAGAGCTAACTTCCTTCTTTGTTCCTCTTTTAATTTCTTAATAACAGCCTTCTGCTCTTCTTTAGCTGTTGTTTGTAATATTTGAGCTTTTAATGCCTTATATTGTCGTGTTTGTATTTTACATGTCTCCCTAAACTGTTTTCGAATCTGCATTTCCTTTTGCTGGAATTATAAGTATGTACGTCAATATACTGAAATCCATTCGCACACATAAAGACTACGCCTGCATCAGTTTTGCCTTTAAATTATTATATTTTATGAAGTTAAGATGTGTTGCTTACTTTGAGACTCTTCGGTTGCTGTTTGAGCTCCAATGCGTGTTTCTTACGCAAGTCACGTTCCGCCCTGTGCATATAATCGTGCTGATTAGAAAGTTCAGTTGCGTGTTGCCGAAGAACCTGATCTTCTCGAAGAGCGTGAACAGCCCTTTGTTGTCTATACTCGAGTTCCTGTGTTTTTTCGTGATGCCGTAACAACATATTGTGTGCTTGTTCCAATTGTTGTTGTCTCTTATTTAATTCCTACGCATAGAAGCACACGGCAAAACTATTACACTGCGATAGAAGACAATAATAATAGAATTTATATCTGGGAAATAATGTACTAACTTCTCGAAGCAGTTCTTGTTCCAAGCTATGGAAGATGAGTAACTTTTTTCTGCGGAATTTACGAATCTCAAGATCAAGGTATTCCCTTTGTCCTCTTGCAAGCCGTTGCTCTTCTTGCGCCTCCATCTGTCGTAAATTATCTTTCTGACTCTGAAGCGTAGCATCTCGTTGTCGTTTTGGCGTAACTTCGTCTTGAGACAATTCCTTTTTCCATCTCTCTTTGTAAGCCTTGAAAAATACAATATCTTCGATTGCATGAAAAACGACTACGAAAATGTGGGAGTAAATTTTTCAAAGGTTACTCGCGGGAAATATTATTGTGACGGTAGTTATCTTACTTTATACTCTCTCTTCTGCTGTGCCTCTAGAGCTTTCCGATCAGCCTCTTGTCTGCTTGTAATTTCTTTGTGAAGCTTCTTTTCTGCGTTTTGGTTTTGTTTAAGTTTGCGTTCTAATTCTTGCAGATGCCTCAATTGAAGTTTCTCCAATTCTTTACTAAATTGTTGTAAAAGAGTTTCGTATTCTTTATCTAGTAATTGCTTATGGGACTCCATTTCCATTTTACAACGCTCTTCCAATTTCACCTATTAAAGGAATTAATAATAGGTACACTCATCCTGCACAATCTACAAGTTACTCGATTACGGAGGCAAGAAAAAAAAGAGAAATGATACGCGTAAAATAATACTTACCAAAGCACCTTGATGTTCTCGTCTCATTCGCTTATACCCACTCATTTGTTCGTGCATCTCTTCTTGCATATGTTCTTTTTGTTGCTTAGTCACAATCGATGTCGTCCTAATTGTTGCAAAATTATTGGCACCGTGTTCAAGAAGATTGGCAGTGACACCGCCTGCTGATACTTTATGCCGGTTCCGAACAGATCCCGTGGAATAATCATTCGCATCAGCGTTTGGCAGTGGCAGGCTGTTGGTGGAGGAACTTTGAGAGCTTGCAGAAACACCCATTGAATGAATTGAATGCTCCGAGGTAATTGAATTACTCTTGCTACTGTCGCCACCTGTTTGTTCGTCGGGAGTATCTATGGAGAAGTAGGAATACAGATTAAAAAACAAACAAACCTTGCCGGTTCACGCTTGAAATTTAATTTCAACGCGTAACATACCATCAGCGTCACCAACTGTACTTTCAGTCTCGCAGGCGTCGATCATTAAAATCTTCTTCATTTTCCGATAGTTCAGATTATCCAACTCCCTAACCGCCGCTTTTGTTCTCTGGATTAAATCTATTAAAACTTGGGGTGATCGCGTTCTGGTGACGAATTGATGCTGTAAAATTGAAAGCGTATAAGAGGACGACCAACTAAACTACGATATATTCGTTTATGTGAGATTCCAGCATTAGAGCAGCGCTACAGTCGCAGATCGAAGATAATTTGAAAACTTGTACAAAAGACTCACTGATAACAGTTTACCAGAGGCTGGCCTTTCGGTTGGACTTTTGGTAAGACACACTTCGACAAAGTGACGGAATACGTCCGACCAATCCGGAGAATTTAAAGTTGGAGTGTCGTTCTGAGCAATATGATACAGAGCACTCATGGCGTTCATGTTGAAATAAGGTGGTTTCCGCTCCGCTGAAATTGAAATACCGATAATTTACTACATATCTACAGCCAGTGTCCGATAAGTTCGTAATTTCTGTTTCCCCATGCCCCGTTTTACATAGAGAAGTTAAAAAAGAAGGCAGTAATAAATGGCAATACCTAATTCAATACATGTTATCCCCAGAGACCATACGTCCACTTTCCCGTCATATTGTCCTTCGTCCATAGCTAATATCACTTCCGGTGCCATCCAGTAAGGAGTTCCTACGAAGCTGTTCGCTGGACATTTTATGCTCGCCGACCCGAAATCTGCCAATTTCACTGTCCCATTTTCAGTGAGTAAGATGTTCCCTGCCTTTACGTCCCGATGAATTCTTCCGAGGGAGTGAAGATAATGCAAACCACGCAGCACACCTTCGCAAATTGCCGCTATCTCGTCTTCCTTCAGGGGTCTTTTATGAACTTCGATAATATCTGACGCAGAGCCGAGGCAATATTCCATCACCAACTATAATCAGTTTGTAAGATAATACGTGTAATAACATTACACTGCAATGAAAAGCTTATTATTCAACACATTCGCTATCGCCGTACATTTTGAAAATTATACTCTAAGCAGTTTTATTTAACGTAGTATCCTTTCTTTCAGTAGGTACAAAAGAAACTACAATGAAAAGGTATCTGTTCCTTAAGCTATCTGGTTTCTACAAAATAAACTTCGTTTAAAATGCATTACTAACGTAAGATGCACAACTAATGTTGATCTGTTATTAAAAATGATGCGTCGATTATATAATGCGTAGCAGCGAATATGTTCGTTAAGCGTCGAAAGATAAATACCCAGGCAGTGTGGTCCCGGAGATAGCAACCCTTGTATTCTATCGTATTAGGGTGGTTCAGCTGCCTAAGAAATCGAATTTCCTTCAAGATGTCCTGCCATTTCTCGACAGTTTGTTTCCCCAGATATGACATTTTCTTGATGGCAACAATTTCTTTGGTAACCAAACATCGTGCGTAATAAACAGCCCCAAAACTGCCATGCCCGATCTCGCGTAGGTCCTCAAATATTTTCTCCGGATCATTTTTCTCGAATAATTCGGCGATCTCTGGGTCTTTGAGGCTACCAGGCCTTGGAACAGCTGGCATAGTAAAGGTGTTAATAATTAAACGGCCGAGGCCTATTTCAGACACCGTAAGACGGTCTTCTTGTCTTTCAATCTTCTACCCTAAATTTTATAATCTTACTTAATCCTCTGTCAGTCCATTCCGGAGTTTAACATTCTATCTGTGAAAAAGCACAAGTTACAAAATCCCGCGTTAATCGCTCGTCGATCGCAGAACTGAATCAATTAATTACAATTCGACGGTATTTTCTTTCTTTGATATTGTGCCAAATCTTTGAATACATTTAAAATACCAAGTATATGAAATTACAACTAATGTATTATTAATTAACATAATAGATCTGTATATATCGAAAGGTATATTCTATTTATTTAAATAAATGGATGTGCATACAATCGAGTGTATGATTACAATGTAATACAACTTGTGTACCATCGTTTTATATATTTCGAAGTGCAACAAATGCTTTATGATAGAAGCAGGTCTTTAATGAAAATAAGAACCTCCTTGGTAGAGAACGTTCAGCATATATCGATATGTAATAGAAATTTGTGTACGATTCGAAGCTTAATTAAGGGAATATTAGATTCTTGTCACCATGAAGTTTCTTCTTGGTCAATTAAAACGAGACTTGACACTTATCACGAGGTCCTCGGTACGAATCACGCAGCTCTATCCGTGGAGAAACTCATCTGACTCAACCGAGTATCGTATGTTTTTAAAAGGAACATCCACAGGAAACGTTGGGACTGAACGTTATCGGGAATGCCGCGGAGCTATCGAAACGGCAAGTATCTCCGCGAGTCGAGCAGAAATAATCGTAGAATTAGGGTTGGTAAGCAAAGAAGGCGGTCGAGTGAAATTCGCAGGAGGTAGAAAATGCGGGCGTAAGGAGGGTTGGGTCTCTGACTCGAGGCAATCGCGTCAGATTGGTCCCGCAAATACGGCGGAGAGACATTGCCGCTGTAGCCGAAAACGGTCACCGTGTTTGGATCGGGCGCACGACATCACGATCGAGTCCCGGTGTATCAACTGAAATCTCTCCGGAGCTCCGGCAGGAAGGGAAAAAAAAAAATGATATTCACCTCCAAAATGGCGAGGGAGCAGGCACGGAAGCATGCGCACAGCTCCGAGCACTCTCTTCAGGCGGAGCACCTCTTTTTCCTGAACTTGGCCGATCCTTCGAGCATATTAAGAGGGTCCGAGGATCACGGCTTTTCGTCGTGCAAACGCACCGCACCCCGGAAAAGTACACGCCTCGTACGTGTCACGCACGTACGCACACACGCGCGAGACGCGACAATTCGCGGCAACGCAACAATACGGCACCCACCGTCGGCCCAGCACACGAGAATTCGCAAACTTTTTGACGCCTTTTCGCCTGGCCTGGGTGTACTCTATGGCAGGCGAGTTCTCTGTCGACAACGGGTAGCGCTCTGTGCCGGTCAAGTTATAAACTATCAGTTACTATCGGTAAATGGGCGCTACCTCTTTACCAATCGCCTTTCAATTCCACGCGATTTCAATGAAAGAGGAACACCTGCCCTGATAGATAATACAATAATTTTATTAGACATATCGATCAAATTCGATGTGTTCGTGATACTAGCTGCCTTGAAATTTTTTTATACAACTCATGATGTAGTTTCATTGTTGAAACTGTTTTATTTTGTACTTGCTGTACGACTACGGTATTGCCACATACAGCTTCTTAAAACGCAGTTATTATTATACAACTGTTTTTCCCATTGTACATACATACATGACTCGTAAAAATTAGCTTCTTAAACAGACTTTGCTTACTTACACTAACATAAACTTCATTTTTGTTTTTTTATGCTACAACAGTTTTTATTAATTATGTACACAGTCATATTGGGTATACAGTGGCTCACAGCCATAATCGTACACTCTTTAAAATTGGTCCAAACGACTTGAGTTTTTTTGAGAAGCTAGAGGGATAGTTTGCTAAATGATGTGATTCGTCGGTTTGAAAAAACTGCACTTGGTCGGAATAGCAAAAAAAAAGTAGTAAAGGTCGTCTTTTAAACTTTTTTGTGAACCCTTAATGAAAATTCAAAAAACCCGTTTGTAGATTGAAGTAAGTTGTATATGTGCATGCTGAAAATTTCATCTAAATCGGTTAACGTTGCTCTGAGCTACACATGATTAAAGATCGCAGAATAAGGGTGAAAATCGCGAAATTCCCGAAATCAGCGATTTTCGCCCTTATTCTGCGATCTTTAAACGTGTGTAGCTCAGAGCAACGTTAACCAATTTAGATGAAATTTTCAGAATGTATACAACTTACTACAATCTACAAACCGGTTTTTTGAATTTTCATTACGGGCTCACAAAAAAAAGTTTAAAAAACGACCTCTACTATTTTTTTTTTGCTGTTTCGATCAATTGCAATTTTTTTCAAAACGACGAAACACGTCACTTAGCAAACTATTCCTTCCAGCTTCTCAAAAAACCTGAAGTCGTTTGGACCAATTTTAAAAATGTTATGCGATTTTAAAGAGTGTACGATTATGGCTGTGAGCCACTGTATACAGTTACATTACCTTTAGGGGTCTCGCCTACCTTGCGGCACGAAAAGAATGCGATACTTGGGATTTTTTTTTTTAAAAGAAACTCAAATTATATTAATTAAAAACTTTATGCCTATATGTGTATATATTTAGACATTTTAAAAAAAGTTCAATTAAAAAAAAACACTACCTAAAACTGTTAACGCGTTTTTCTCAAAACCACGTTTTTCGAATTGGTGAGCATGATATCTCAAAAATCATTCAACCGATTTACTTCGAATCAAACTTGGCATATATCTTCAGTAGATGTTCCATTCTCGCCGGTACTAAAACTAAGTCGGTTTTTGCAAAATTAGACTTTTGCGACTTAAAAAACCAAAGAATTTTTTTGCAGAAATCGATGTCTGTTTTAATCGTTGCCATTTTTTTTTGTAATTTCCAGTATTTCTCATTTAATCGAGTTCAGGGGATAGCCACACTCATACAGATTACACAATTTTTTAAATTTTCTATGTCAGACATCTACAACGGCTGATTTTATGCTAACCAACGCGCATATGATTTTTGTAAAGCGCTCTATTTGAAGCACTATAACTCCGGATATAACCGCTATTTTTGCATACAATTTTTTTATCATATTCTCTAAAGATTGACAAATTAAGCGACAAAGCTGGAAATAAATATATTTAATGGTTTTGTTTTAAAAAAATTCCCAAAGTTCGCATAATTTTTCGTCCGTCAAGGTAGGGACACCCCTTAATGTAAACGTATGAAATTAATTTTAATGGATAATCTAATTTATTAATGAGAATAGTAATGTATAAATCGGTTTAATTTGTACATACATGTAGTTTTTGTGAGTTATATAAGAAGAATATTTATAAAAAAAACTGAAATGTACAAGTCCATAATTCTCTATACAATTATAAATGCATTTCTTACTGTACATAGTTCATAGTTCTCTGTATGGATCTCACTGACAAAGTTGAAATATAAATAAAGGTAACAATATTTAATATAAATATATTTACATAAGATAAGTTACGAGCTTTCTAGATTTTCCATTAATGTCGTCAGAAATGTGTTTCCGTTTATTAGCTTTGTAGTGCAGACAACAAATTCTGCATTTGCTGAAAGAAGATACATTTTATAATATATAAAGTAGATTGCAAATGTACATATACTGCATTCCATTTTAGAGTAGCCTAGTTCCGCGCGGGGATATACTGATGATTGGTAGGAAACCGGCAGGGAAAATGCTACGACCAATCGCGGCTGTCAGATCCGTGGGAGCTGCGCAGATCAGTCGCAAATCGGTAGGGGCGTAGGTCTACTCTTATATGGAATGGAGAGTAGAATTGAAGGCTCGGATGCAATAAAGGGACTAGCGCTCGAAAATGGGAAAAATTATCGTCCAAACTCTAAGAAAGATTGGAAAATTAAATGTTGTTAAACTGTATTTTAAAAAATATAGTGTTGTGAACCTCGTCACGACACACACTTTTTCTATTTACAGTTTGTTTATCCAATCGTTACTATTCGAGCTAAAAATTATAAACAAAAAATTTTTCATCGCCCAAAATCATTATTTCTTTAAACATAAATTGCGATATCTTGAGTAAATATTAAGGGATCGTTATGAGACTTGAGACATAACTTCAGAAAACTCTAGCGAAGCCGTGAAATGTATGCATAAAACCCTTATGATGAAAAGTGTAATAATATTTAATTAAAAAGTAATACTGGACATAACCCATGTTTTTCAACGTTCGCCGTTAAAAAGTATCGAGGCAATTTTGAGGTACATATAACTGGCAGCGACAAAGTCATTCCTTAATATACAAGGAAGATTTTTCACAAATTTTCACACTGATTAATAAACAATTGTAGAAGATATGATGATATATATAAATTTCGCGCACCACCAACAGTCAGCAGCCGCGTATAATGCGCTACTTAGCAGTTTTAGCACTCGCGTTGACTGTTGGTGCCGCGCGGAATTTATATATATCATCATATCTTCTACAATTATTTATTAATCAGTGTGAAAATTGGTGAAAATCTTCCTTGTATATTAAGGAATAACTTTGTCGCTACCAGTTATATGTACCTCAAAATTGCCTCGATACTTTTTAACGGCGAACGTTGAAAAACATGGTTTATGTCCAGTATTACTTTTTAATTAAATATTATTACACTTTTCATCATAAGGGTTTTATGCACACATTTCACGGCTTCGCTAGAGTTTTCTGAAGTTATATTTCAAGTCTCATAACGATCCCTTAATATTTACTCAAGTTATCGCAATTTATGTTTAAAGAAATAATGATTTTGGACGATGAAAAATTTTTTGTTTATAATTTTTAGCTCGAATAGTAACGATTTTAATAAACAAACTGTGCATAGAAAAAATGTGTGTCGTGACGAGTTTTACAACACTATATTTTTTAAAATACAGTTTAACAACATTTAATTTTCCAATCTTTCTTAGCGTTTGGACGATAATTTTTCCCATTTTCGATCGCTAGTCCCCTTATTGCATCCGAGCCTTCAATTGTACATTCTAATAACATATTACTTACAATCCTCTAGTTGGGACAGGAATCTAAGAGCAGAAATTTCTGCAAATGTACACCCCCCAATAAAGAAAACCATCACAAGCTTCGGTGGTTCGGAGTTAGAGTCTTCGCTACTGTATGGAACGTTGCTAATAGTAGGGCCTGGTAGTAATCCCATTACATCATTTAGACCTTGCCAACCATTTGGTTGTACGAGTTGCTCGGCTAGTCGAACGCTCAGTGGTGCATATATAGAATGAACGTAGCTAATGTCTTTCGGTGTAATTTCACTTTCATCTTCGACTGTAAGTCTCAATGCTTTTCGTAATACTGCATACTGACGGGCAGATTGTTGCAGTTTTAACAGTCCAGCTTTTTCCAAGTTCAATATAGTCGGCAAGTGTTGATACCCATATGTTTGGATTATTTCTCTTTTATAATAGTCTAATAATTTTGGTTTAAGGCCAGAATTTGTCAAAGACTGTATGCAAAGAAGCCGTAAAACTTTAAGCAACGGTTGCTGTTGCGCTATCATATCTTCTATATAAGCGTTTGGTTTATCTGTATCGATACAGTTCAACAGTTCTTGTTCGATTTGCAGTGATTCTAAAAAGCTACTTGAATCTGTTACTTCTTTTATCATTTCGGCTATTGTCGTATCTAGGAAAACAGAACAGACTGCATGTAACGATGATAAATTCGACAGATTATAAATAATGGCGTCAGCAACGTAGCTAAATGTAATTGAGAAGACTTACGTTTCGCTAATGATTGCTTAGTGGCTAACATACGTGGCAATTGTGCTACAAATTGTTTGATTTCCTGCACACTTTTATCACCGTGTCTTTCATCAAATTGTGATGAAATAACTTTGGCTTCTCTACTGAGAACAGGTCCTACGCCATTAAAATTTTTGTCCCTATGATTAGAAGAGAAAATGTATAAAACGTAAGATTACGTTAAAACGCAAAAGTACTCACCTGATTTCTGCGAACAATTTTTCCCCAGAATTAAGTATAATTTGTTCCTTTTCGTTAAGGGACATCGTTGTTGGAGAATCTTGCGAATCATGAAACTTTTTTGCTGGCAATTGAACGGTGTCTAAAATTACAGTAAATAAAATCGCCCGCGTTAGTGCAATAACATTGTTATTAGAAGTTGGTGTGAAATTGTAAAAGTAAAAAATACTTCACTGTATTTTATCCCAAACATTTCGTCTATTAATCCCTCATACGTTAACTGTGTGACTAAGGGTGAAAGTATATCTACAGAACGATCCAATAATAATAAATGCTCTATAGCGGGTGATTGTATAGATGTTGTTTTACTGTCCTCTTCTTCTCGACTCAATCTTTCTAATAACTCCCAAACTTTACTAGCTGCAGGTCCCCTCCCCGTGACTTTTGGGATTTTTCCATATAGCTTCTGCAAACCATGAATAGCTTGCGCCACTTGATATAAAGAAGTTGGATCATTCTCTAAATAAAACTCCTTGAACGATCCATCCAGTTCCATAGAGAGAAGATCGTTGTCGAAGGGGAACAAGTCACATTTAAACTCTTCGATTAATGTAAAACTACCAAAGACGCCTCGGTTCTGGAGTTTCTTTTGGCAGAGAAGACTTTTCCGGGGTACAAAGAACAAATGAAAGAGTTTACGTGGCTTTTTATCTTTCTCGCTGCAAATTAATCGCTGTATAAGTTCTAATATATTATTACAGAAGAACTAGTTACGTGTTATTGCGTGTGTACCCGTGAACATTCTCAGCAATTAAATCCATAAGACCAAACTGAGGTCTAGTAATAAATATTATATTAGCAATATTTGTTGGTATCGTTAAATTCCCACCGCACAAAGGATACATTTTAACAACATCGTGTTCCTCGAGCAAATTATATTTCGCAACAAGACCAATTGGTCCTGCAAGAGATTGATCCCATATAATAGCCTATTAAAATATGGTTAAAAATATGTTTAGCCTCGTTCGTTTATTCGTAATCCACGTGATATATTTAAAACTATATGTATTATAATATAATCAGAAATCTAAACACAACTCATATTTGTCGAAATAATAATAATATTAAAGATCAGATTAAGTCGATGCATAAAGTAGGAAAGGTTAGTCTGATACCTTTGTGCCATCGCACTTTTCGAGTAAACAAAGTAATTGTTTCCTCGCTTCTTCTTGTAGAATGCCGACATTTAAACGGCCAGTAGTCAAATGTGCAGATGACATGTTTGAATCGTATTATTTACACAAAAATTATTGAAGGTACATATACCTTCTACTGTCACTTCGCGTGTCTCCAGTTAGCTGTCTAACTAACTTCTGTTTGACGTTTGTTCGTTTGCAGGCCCATAAGCTTCAGTCAGATTGCATTGGATTGCATGTGACTTACTGCCAGTGGTGCTAGTACTTTCAGTATTTTATATTATTATTTAATTGTCATGCCATGCACAAATCCATTTGCACAATACATAATTCCTCATTTTCTACTACATATTTATATTCTCATATGGTAATGTTAATATTTATATAGTACATACAAAATTAGTTTCAGGAGTCGCCACTTGTGTATTCTGATGCGGAGGGAAATTTAAATTAGGGATGGGAGATATGAGACGCAGTCAGAGCAACAACGGACTAAATAGGGCGAATTCCACTTGCGCCCAAAGTGTTCGTGAGTTTCATTAGGGTAGGTTTCCCTATACGCGACTGGACGCATCGTTAAGAATTTCAAAGTCGATTTTCTCAAAAATGAAGCGTAATATCAAAAAAATGTATTCCTTTTTCTTGACTTATTTACTTGTTATAAGTCGAAAAGAAAGAGTAACTTTTTTTCATATCGCGCTTCATTTTTGAAAAAATCGACTTTGAAATTCTTGACGTTGCGTCTACTCGCGTACAGGAATACTTAGGTTAATGAAAATCACGGGCGATTTGGGCGTAAGTGGAATTCGCCCATAGTGATCCTCTAGAGAGTCATCGGAACAACGTGTATCGTCGCTGATTGGTTGCTACGATTTGGAACAAAAGCGGAAGTAAACAGAGAAAGAAACTGTAAAAAAGAAAGAGACAGAAATAACTGACAGAAAGAGATAGAGTGAACGGTTAGGTTATGTTTATTTCCGGTTTTGCTCCAAACCGTGACAAATGGCTGCGGTTATACCGCTCACTCTCTGGAGGATCGCTACAACGGACTAACCCACATTTTTTTCGGAATTAAA
This sequence comes from Andrena bucephala, assembly GCA_947577245.1. NCBI lineage: Eukaryota > Metazoa > Arthropoda > Insecta > Hymenoptera > Andrenidae > Andrena > Andrena bucephala. Next base: position 65,038,841 of record OX387717.1, read on the forward strand.
TTAGTAGCAATAACGTATTCCAATAAGCTTTACTAACCATATAAAATAGAAAAAAAAAAAAAAATTTAATGTGGGTTGGTCCGTTGTTGCCCTGACTGCCTCATATGTAGGTTTATTCTTTCTTTGGCATAGTTACAAAAACAACCTTATACCAAAAGTGTCATTTCAAGAAAACTTCTTACATAGCCCAACGAACTCTAGTCCCTCACCTCATATTTACTATGATTGAATTCCACATACGCCCAAATCGCCCGTGATTTTCATTAAGGTAGGTTTCCTATATGCGACTGGACACAACGTCAAGAATTTCAAAGTCGATTTTCTCGATAATTAATCGCGATATTAAAAAAAGTTACAGTTTCTTTTCTACTTATAACAAGTAAATTAGTCGAAAAAAAGGAATACAATTTTTTGCTATTGCGCTTCATTTTCGAGAAAATCGACTTTGAAATTTTTGACGATGCGTCCAGTCGCGTATAGGGAAACCTACCCTAATGAAAATCACGGGCGATTTGGGCGTAAGTGGAATTCGCCCTATGTAAGTACTTTATGAATTTATCGTTGCTTTGTTTTCTTTCTGAAATATATATATATGTTATTTATAATATCGATGGCTAGGTAATTATATGCTCAGTACTATTGTAATTTTCACTTATCATTATTAGAAATATGTAAAACGCTCGTTAACAGGGCCGACCCTGGCGGGGGTGCAGAAGGTGCCCCCGCACCTGGGCAGCCAAACCTAGGCCGGTATTCTCAGTCGCTACTTATTCTTAAGCAAATGCTTAAGCATGCGGCATCCTCTACTAACCTGGTACTGTCGTTTGCAGAAAAGAAGGCGCTCGGACGCTAAACGCGGCACGGGGGCTACTTTGCTCGCATTGGCCAACGCGACAATCTCGACCAATACAAAGTAAGCGAACGGGACCACCGGCGGTGGGATTGGCATGCGAGCAAAGTAGCCCCCTTGCCCCGCTCAGCATTCGGATGCCAACTTTTTTGCAAACCACAGTAGCTAGTAAAGGATGCCGAATGCTTAAGCATTTGCTTAAGAATAAGTAGCGACTGAGAATACCGCCCCTAGCGGCAGCCGCAGGCCGTTTATTATATGTAAAATTTTAACTAATACGAATAATAATCGAAACTTTTTGCATGAGAACTGTTTAAAATTATGTAATATTAAATTAATCAGGGCGGCAATATCGTTTTTGCACCTGGGCGGCCAAAACCCAGGAACGGCCCTGCTCGTTAGAGAAACAAAATATGTTTTGTTAATGTTATATAGCAACTGAAAACTGAAAATCATCGCATTCAATTACTGGAGACCAAACTGTAAATACGAATTTTTTAATCCAAATGTATTGATTTATTAGTTCGACTTTGAATATAAAGTTTCTTTAAAATTATCTTAATTTAAATCAACAAACTCTTGCGCATTCATCGAACAAAGTCCTTTTGCACAGTGATGCCAGATCGAGGACGGGTTCCCTCGAGAATTTTCCCCACCTCGCATGCACACTATGCACCAATCACGTGCGTGTAGATCACATACACGAGTCCTGCATAGTGTGCATGCGAGGTGGGGGAAATTCTCGAGGGAACCCGTCCCCGATCTGGTATCACTGCTTTTGCACTCCACGGGCAGCGGCCCCATTCCCTGGAACTGGAATCAAGATTTCCGAGGAATCACGCAACACTGGCTAATAATTTTCAATTATATATTGAATTACCAAATATCACAGTGATAATGGGCGAATTCCACTTACACTCAAATCGCCCGCAACGTCCGTGGTTAACATTTAAAAATTTATGAAAATCTCCTGAAATATGGAAGAGAACTCTGTGAAAGAGCCATTATCGGAAAATACAGGTTTTAATATAAATTACGACTCGAAAACAATTTATGATATTCATTTTATTACAAAAACGCCCAGGCGATTTGGGCATAAGTGGAATTCGCTCAGTGTTGTGTGACTAACTGTGAACTGACGGTACAATTACACATCAACATTTCGAAACAATCGTGTGAAACGGCACGCGTTTCAACTGTAACATTAATAATACCCTACAATATTAGCTCTGTCTTATGATGGTCTTAACCAGAGTTTCGCATCAATCAATTAAAAAATAAATCGATTGGCCAACTAGTTACAGTTAATGAATCGTGCATGATTTTAATGACGCTTAATTTAATTACACTCACAAACTGAATTACTAATTGTAATTAAAAGAATACTTTTTGATGTCTAACACGAATTGCGCATTATAAGATCGAATGAGATTGGTTGCGTAATTTGCGCATATGGGGATAGAGGAAGACAGAGATAGGAGAAGGACAAAGAGAATCGGCAAAAGAAATTTACCGATTGTGATAAGCAGTAATTACATACAATGTATGTACGAGTTCCATTATACATCTTTAATATTCTTCTTCAACCATTACACGTAGAGAGAAGACAACAGACGTTTCATACGTTCTTTTCGGTTAATATTCGATCGGTGCAGAAGTTCGTTTAACTGTACTGATACAAAATGTGTATTAAAAGTATAAATATATTTCATATTTTTTCAACGAAAACATTTTCCTTGAATATTTATGATCATTTCCTACTTTTCTGGTAAAAGTTCAACTATCTAAAGTGGTAAATTATTCAATCATAACAAACCGTGTTTTAGAAACGCATTCATTTCTTCATGTTTGTGTTTCAATGCGGTACGTCAACGTTATGTATTGTGACCAACTTGTCGACTGTACTTCGGATACATTTAAAATTATTTTATGATCAAATATTTAAAATGATACATTCTGTTATTGTTATTGAATTCGCTTTTTTATGTAGTATAAAAATATGTGAAGAAAAATATATGGTGCTATTCGTGAAACACAAACTACCTCTAATTTGTTTTACAACAAAGATATTTTCAAAATTTTGCCTATATGAATAAATTCTTCATGTTACGTATGGAGACTGAATGCAGGTGTCGCCGACGCAGAAACGCGACGCGACCAAATTTTTTCCACGAAAAACGAGATCATGCATGTCCCCACCAGTGTTAGGCCCAATTTTTCCAGTATAAAATGGGGTACATCTTTGATTCTAAGGTGTAGTAATAACCCACGACATATTTTTACCGCTCGAAGTGTATGAAACTTTAATTTACAGTTGGATCATTCCATGCGAAGTCGGACACTTTTCGGAGTAACATTTTAGATGTAGATGAAACTTGGATATGTTGTAGTCTTTGGGGATATCTAAACATATCGCGGAGGATTTTTAAAAATGTCAAAAATTGTATATCTTATAGCTCTTTGAAATATAGTGTTAACTTTTTTTAAAAAAATTATAACTGTTGAACTAACAAACTAATCAAAATGAGTTTTTGGGTGCTTACAACTAAGACATAAGAGTACCTTATAAAAATTATTTCACTAAAAAAAAACAAATTTTTGAAAAAAAAAACATTTATTTTACAATTGTTCTAAACAAATGCCATGTTTAGCGGGGCACTATTTAAAAATTTGAACAAAAATGAGGACATAGTCCTATTTGTCCTCTTTACGGATCCGTTTTCAGAAATGCGGACACATTAAAATTGGCCAAATGAAAATTAATTGAATGTGACGCTGCGTCGCCCAGCACCGGCTCGACTCAGCCGGTCTTATGTCTTCGTTCTAAGCACCCAAAAGCTCATTTCGATCAGTTTGTTAGTTCAACAGTTATAATTTCTTTATAAAATTTTAAGACTATATTTCAAAGAGCTGTAAGATCCACAATTTTTGACATTTTGAAAAATTCTTCGAGATATCTTAATATACAAAGCAGAAAGTATTTGTGTGTTTGTCTGTCGCCTAAAAACTTCCGAATGGTAAACTCTGGGGTCACGAAATGTGTCCCAGTTCATTATGCCTAGCTAATCCAGATGAATGTGACTATTTTCACAAAATTTTTTTTTTATATAATCAGAATCTAAATTTCGGGTGAAGCCGAGTAGTAAAGCTAGTCTTTATATGTCCCCAAAGACTACAACATGTCCAAGTTTCACCTAAATCTGAAATGTTACTCCGAAAAGTGTCCGATTTCGCATGGAATGACCCAGTTACGAGGCGTAACTAACATTTCCCGCGACTCCCTGCTTTTGCAACAGGTTCGTCGGCCTCTCGCGTTGCTACGGCCCTGTCTCATAACAATACCAACGAACGTGTGTTTCAAAACTTCTTTTATCTTCAATTATCACAACCAACCGAAATATCGTGGCGACCGATCGGAGTTCCTTTTCTCAAAAAAGGAGACTCACTTTCCTTTCCAATTTTTCAAATTGGCCTTCAAGATCACTCTCTTTTGGAACATACTATCGGAAAGTCTGTTGCACTTTGGGGAATTCGTCATTGTAGTGTAAGAAAAAAATCTTTCTACAGGAGCCGACGATGGTAATGGAGTGTTATATTTTAAGAACACTTTCCTCATTTCCGTATAGTTTTGTAGAATACTGAAATCTGTGCTCCCCTCTTGGAAAAAGTGTAATACCTGTAAGCAAAATTTTAACAGATTAAGAATACGTATGTTCTATTATATATTTACTAAATGAAAAAAAAGTATATACTAACTTGATCTGACGCTTTAGATGAATATTCCGTAACTTCGTGCTTAATCACATCTCCGAAATCGAAGAAATCATTGTAAGTAAACGTTGTAGACGGTTCATCGATTGAGCATTCGTTATTGGCATTCATTTCTTCAACTATTATGTGTTTGAGGAGGTCCAGCAGTCTGTCACGCTGATACTGATCAATGCACATGAACCACCTATTTTTAAACTGCGGATGGGTTAAAGCGGCCAGGGCCGCATTGTCCGACTCCGCTGAGGTAAAGTTCAAATAGTCTTGGAATCTCGACTGGAAAGTGTCGAGAAGGCACGTACTGATCGGTTCGCAATATCTCCACTTGGTTTCCACCAGTTTCGTAAGTTTTCTACGTAATGTCAACAAACACGGCAGAAGTGTGCCATAGAAAACATTGTCCCCTTGCAGAATATCTATCGCTTCTGCAATTGGCGATGTACATTTAATGTGCTCTTCTAAATATAGAAAATCGTTTTCCCTTAACACACTTTTTATCTCTAAGAGTTTTGCTAATTCGCTCATTTTATCCTTAATTCTTAAAATTTGTTGCAGGGAGTCATAGAGAGAATTCCATCGCGTTTTGCCAGGTCGTTTTAATGTATGGCCAATTGTTTGTTCCATTATTTCAGCGGATTTTGGCCTCAACGCTTCTTTCCACAGTACGTTGCATTTCTGCATAACGTCTGTATGGATGGCAAATAGCACTTCATTGCTATTAATTGTGCGCACCATGTCTGTTGTGATACATAAATTCAGTGTATGCGCGGAACATGGAAGCTGGCGAGTTAATAAATGATTCATATAATCTGCGTTCACTGGTGTACTTTCATCAATGTCTTCTTCATCGCTGGATGTATTTTCGGAGGAAGAACTCATACAATCATCTTCGTTCTCCCTTGTCGCCAGGGCTTCCTTAATGCCGAACATTCTAAAAGCCTTTCTAAAGGTGCTGCCATTATTTGTGATCGTTGCCACGATTTTTCCACTACTTAAACCAAACTCTGAATGGATGCTGTGTAGCAAATCAGTAATTTTATTGAAGGAATGTACACCGGCAAAGCGGTGGCAAGCTAAAGCCGCTGATTTTCTTTCATAATCTGGCGAAATCCAGTGCGCTGTTACACCAAAAAATGTTCGTCGCCTTTCTGACCAAATGTCTGCAGTCGTGCAGACAAATGAAACGGTCTTCAATTGGTCTTTAATATCGCATATAGTGTCTGTATAAATTTTATTGATTGTTCTGCCCAGCGTACGCCGACTAATTGTATTAATTTTAGCACCGAGTCCCAGGTTGTTAAATATTTGCCGAAAGTATGTATCCTCCACCCACTTCAACGGAATCATCGAATTAATCACATACTTTGCGACATCCATCTCAAATTGATTCTGCGTGACTTTCTTCGCTTCTTCATTAGTCGCCAAGCTCGCGGATACTCTTTGCTTCTTTCTCGCGGATTCCGAACAGTATTCTTCGAAATGATTAAAATGTTTTCGCTTCAAATGTGAAAGAAAATTCGATGACGATGTTACCTGTCCTCTAATTTCCGTTTTTTTCGGCAAACAAAATTGACATAGTCCAATAACGCACTTGGCATTGGACTTTTTCTCCACAACTGAGTAATATTTCCCATTTAAAATGGTAGGCACGCGCTGGTGTTCCAGAATCGTACCTTCACTTGTGTTCGGCGTCGACGCGTGAAATACACCGGCGATGGTAATATTTTGCATTTCGTACTCACTGTCACTCATTTTACTACAGTTTATATACACTACACTTATTTAACACTCTTAGATAAATATCTTATTTTATAGTAAGGTAAATATTCTGAATATTAAACAATACTTGACTAAATATATGTAACTTATACTAAATTAATTGTAAAGTGTAATATTGTAACGTTTTGAAATGGTTTGATAACTCTGCGATACTCTCTTACTGAATGCCTTCAAGCAGTGTGAAGCAGCAGTGAAGCAGTGATGCGGCACTGATGCCAGGATGCCAGATTCGTGGGTTTTCGCCCACGGGCTTTACCCTCTCCCCACGACCATGCATATGTGTTCCCCTCCTGGCTTGTATGTATAGCACTACACAAGCATACCTCTACCCAGGGTTGCCAGAACATTATGCAGGACCTCTTATTTAGCGGAGGGGAAACATCTGGCAACACTGCCCCTACCATCTGTCCGTGTGCCGTGCGCACTGTCTGGCCGCCGCCAGAGTTGGGCAAATTTTATTTAGAATAATGATCAAAGAATAACAAATAAATTCATCCCCAAGATTTATTCGTGAATAACGAATTGAAATTTCATTCGACGAAAAATTATTCGTGAACAACGAATAAATCTGTAGAGTTATTCGATCCAAATTTATTCGTTATTCAACAGAGCTCACGGACGAATAAATGTGACGAATATGCGCCGTGACGATGAGGGGGAACGCTTCTCGAGACGCGTCCGGTCGATCGAATCGACCATCACCGACCATTGATTACAGACTGTTCATGTCTGGATGTTACAAACAAGGTGCCCAACACAAAACGTTATTTTCGGTTATCGTAATGCAGCAACAATTTGTATTCGACAATTTTAATAGTTTTTAATAAATATGTTAGCAGATTGCTTGTTTAGCTTCAATCTTTTATTCGCCAATTTATTCGGATAAAGGGTATAGCCGGTTAAGATGGTCAAATGTGCCCCTGAACCGAATTCAAATCACGATGAGTCATTCGAAAGCTTATAAAAAAAGAATGATTTCTGTCAAGTTTCAACTTCGTATCTCGACCCGGGGGGTAGTAAAGGGTAAAAAAAGAAAATCAGGTTTTTGCCGAATTTCTCCTATACCAGCGGATGAAAAATTTTGAAAAAATTCAGAGATATGTCTGTCATCGGTGCACATATTAGGGAATCGCGTCAGATTTTTAAATTGAAAAACCAAGCTGTGAAAAATAAAAAACGCCAAAAAATGCTGAAAAATGCCGGTTTTGTATCGAAGCAGTCTTGATACTATAATTATATTTTTACTGTAAGTCCGCATCGTTGTTACTATTGTCTTGAATTTTTTTCAGATTTTTCAATTTGGTGCGCCGCAGTTAAAAAAATTAAAAACCGATTTTTTCGCCGTTTTTTCCGTGTCAGAGTAACTAATAGGTCGAACTTTCGTACATACTTTATGGAATAAGCCTTTTATGCAATCTTCAACGTCTTCACATGCAGCAAAACAGCGTAGAAATTAAACGAACTAAACATGCTGTGCCATTACAGTCTAAAATGTCTATCATATTTTCAACGGCGTCAATGGCGCAGCGGTAAAGTGTCCGACTGTTGAATCGCTGCCAACTTTTTGAACGTAGGTTCAAGCCTCGGAATTTCTATGTCCCACAGGGTCATTTTTTTTTCACATTAATTATGTATTTTTTCGATTTCTAGCTATATGACAATGATCGATATTTATATACAAATGTTTTAAAAACATTAAAAATATTTTAATAATTGAAATATACATAAACATAACTTGAGAAGATTTTGATGCCACCGTTTCTCTGATCAAGTATCCCGTCAATTACAGTATTGTTGTAACATTCCCTGCACTAAATTAATATTATATGAAATTGATTTTCCAATCTCTTACCTTTAACAATTGTGGATGGATTACAGCAACAATTGTGTGTTGTTTTGTAATTATTTCGCCTCTTCTTATAGATCATACAACTCATTCTGGTTTCCAAAATTCAAAAGTTAAACAATGCTATAATTGGCATGATACCTAACAATAGTTTTCAACTATTGAAATAATTTTAATATGTTTTTAAAATATTTGTATATAAATATCGATCATTGTCATATAGCTAGAAATCGAAAAAATACATAATTAATGTGAAAAAAAATGACCCTGTGGGACATAGAAATTCCGAGGCTTGAACCTACGTTCAAAAAGTTCGCAGCGATTCAACAGTCGGACACTTCACAGCTGCGCCATTAACGCCGTTGAAAATATGATAGACATTTTAGACTATAATGTCACAGCATGTTTAGTTCGTTTAATTTCTACGCTGTTTTGCTGCATGTGAAGACGTTGAAGATTGCATAAAAGGCTTATTCCATAAAGTATGTACGAAAGTTCGACCTATTAGTTACTCTGACACGGAAAAAACGGCGAAAAAATCGGTTTTTAATTTTTTTAACTGCGGCGCACCAAATTGAAAAATCTGAAAAAAATTCAAGACAATAGTAACAACGATGCGGACTTACAGTAAAAATATAATTATAGTATCAAGACTGCTTCGATACAAAACCGGCATTTTTCAGCATTTTTTGGCGTTTTTTATTTTTCACAGCTTGGTTTTTCAATTTAAAAATCTGACGCGATTCCCTAATATGTGCACCGATGACAGACATATCTCTGAATTTTTTCAAAATTTTTCATCCGCTGGTATAGGAGAAATTCGGCAAAAACCTGATTTTCTTTTTTTACCCTTTACTACCCCCCGGGTCGAGATACGAAGTTGAAACTTGACAGAAATCATTCTTTTTTTATAAGCTTTCGAATGACTCATCGTGATTTGAATTCGGTTCAGGGGCACATTTGACCATCTTAACCGGCTATACCCTTTGTATTGAAATAAATTTTTATTCGTTACCAGCTGTACCCGGCCACGCGTTGCTGTGGCTCAGTCTGGTTAAACGGAAAAGAAAGAAAAGAGAAAGCGCACGTTTCTAATATGTTTAATTTCACAATATGTTTTTACCTGTCACAGGTGTGACATCTATATAGTAGTGCTTAAGTATATAAAAACACGCGCGTATTCGAATGCAACGTCGTGTCAAAATTTCAAAGCAATCGGTGAAGAACTTTCGGAGATTTAAGATTTTTAACAAACGAACATTTACATTTTTATTTATATAGATTTTCGAATTACTTCATTTTATTCTTAACTTTTATTCGAATATTTTTCGAAGCAGAATTTATTCGAAAAAATTTATTCGATAAAAATATCCAACTGGCCAAATTTCAAGCGACCAGGCTTTGCTGAAGCAGTTTATTCGACGGGAATTCATCCGACGGCCAAACATACTTTGTTTAGGCTACGGTTATACTGGATGCGTAGTCGTGCAACTAGCCCGTCCGAATTTTCTTTTCTATACGCTCCGCAATGCTCCGGCAGTATGGACGTATTCGGACGAAGAGCTGTCGTACGACTACGCATCCAGTATAACCGTAGCCTTATTCGAAGGCCTTTCATCCAGTGATGCCAGAATGAGGACGGGAGCGCTCGAGAATTTCCCCCACCACGCATGCACACTACGCCGGAGCTGCGTGTCCGTGAGCTCGACGCTTCGGACAACGTCGGGAAGACGAGAGAGAAAACGAACGTGTGTCTTTCTCTCTCGCTCTTGAAACGCTGCGATCCAAAGTTACGTGCAAGCGACACGCGGCCGTGCGCGATCTTCTTGAGTGCCTCGAGATACACTTTTCACTTTCTGACATATGTATAATACTCTTGTAATGAAAAAAAAATTGGAAAAAATTTTGTTAGGGAAATCACGTTTTAAGACCTCCTGATCACGTTTTGACTATTTAGAAAAGAGCTTTTTTTTTTTAAATATCTCATGTATTTGTTAACACGATTACGTTTAAACGGCAAAATGGATTTCAATGAAACTTTATATTAAAATTTTATATTCGTGTCTTAAGATCCATTAGATCACGAAAAATGATAATTACCCGTTATGATTCTTCGATTTTTCTGATATACGAACTAAATTCTACATAAAAAAAAGTTAAATAAAGTCCTTCTGTAACTTGTTTAACAAAGAAAAATGTACATTCATAATTGAGGCATTTGATGGAAAAAGGGCACATACGCCAAAATGCCATTTCAAGAAAATCGATTTCAAAGTTTTCATTATAGTATAACTTAATAAAAAGTAATGCAATTAAATCAATTTTTTTTAAGGATGTAGTTACCGTGTCGTTCAAGCGTTCTGAATACAGAATTCATGATTTAAAAATGATATGTGTCTTTATTTATAAATTTTAAACAAGTGGTTTATGTGCCCTTTTTCCATCAAATGCCTCAATTTCTTGTGTTCGTTTTAAATTTCCGTACTTTTTATTTGAGCTATTTCTATTTTTCAAACCTTAAAATGAATTTTTTTATTAAAAGACGAATATTTTGATACTGTACATTGGTGAACTTTGTTAAAATTAGAATTCACTCTTGGCCAGTACCATGCACGCTGTAGAAGCCTTCGATAAAAAATATTTTTTCAGAGTATGATCTAAAATCTAAAATCTAAACGTAATCACATCAAACGTAATTATATCAAGTTGCGACAAAGAATCACGCACTATTTACAAATTAATTACGCGCATCGTGCACATATATGTATAGCAATATGTATAGCAAGCAAGCGAATTTATTGCAAGGATAGAACAAGAATTGCGTGAGGTAAATCGAACAACTATTTACATATTCGCGATGTTCAAAAATCGAATGAAATAGAAAATGGATGAAATTGATAATATTCTGGACATCACCAATTTGCATTACCCGACGTAGAAGGAAAATCCGCGAGGTCATCAACGGCATGTAAACATAACCTACTCTTTTGCTTCTTCGCAAGAATTGGATATAAATGCTCAGATGACATGAGAGATAGATGTATGTCATCTACCTCCATGGTCTGAGCTGTGTCCCCGTACGCCTTTAATGCCGATTTCGTTACGCAAATGGCATTGACGAGGGTCGAACAAAGTCGGTTTCGTTTCTTGTTCTTTATGTCGGGAAGCATGGAAAACGATCTTTCAGCATCGGCGTTTGAATTTGGAAGACTTCTAATGGAATTTAATAATTCCTGCAAACATGGATATTTATACGAGCCTTGATCGTTTCGCGTTAACAACACCGTTTTCCATACATCATCAAAAGCTAATGTACAAAGCTTGACTGCATCTGCAAAATTCAGGTGCAATGTTGACCATTCTTTTTGCAAACCGTCTTCGTCGAAACCGCCCAATTTCTGAGCAATAAAGAGAACACTTTTGAAGGAAGTGTCTCTGTCAGTATCTACTAATGCCAAATGAGGCTCAAAAACACGTAACTTGCTCAGAAATTCGTCATCGATTGGCAATCGATTACGAATTTCGTTTGCAGCCGTTATGTAAAACTTAATACAATTTTCTCGAACGGTTTGGACAACATCGGGTTTGCCTTCTGCAACTAATTGACAAAGAAAAGTGTCACAATCCGGACCTAAATGAATACTATCTAATGCGATTTGATTATCGCCTCTTGAAAAATCTATTAATTTTACTGAATCCATGTGCTTCAAAAGCTGCGGTTTCAAAAAATGACGTAAAATATCGTACAAAAGAGTTTTGGCAGTATTTTGAAGCAAATGGATCCTTGTTTGTTGCGACTGAAAGAATAAACTAAAGTCATTAAAATACTCTAGAACGTATTTCAAAAACAGAAGATATGCTTTCGCTTCTGGATTTTGCATGATGATAAGCAGATGATCCCCAGACTTTGTCTTCTCACTTACGACCAATTCTTGCAGAAAGTGCAACACACTGTCCCAATTTTCTAAAAGTGTAACTACGGATGTGTAACACGATACCCATCGCGTAGTACACAATTTTAAAATTTTGCGGTCAGTAGATTGAAAACATTGCTGAAATTCGCGAAAAATGGCCGAGCGTTTGGGACTGCTATAAATGAATGTTGCGACTTTCGGTAATAATTCCTCGCAGACCTCGGCAATGGTAGCGCATGCTGCATGCACTACCAATGCAGAGGAGTGACATGGACACGGCATGGTGAAAAAATTTTCACCGCGAATTTCTGCAAGTTTGGTCTTGAATGACGAATGACACCCTGTCATGACAGAAGCGTTATCACACGACAAAGCAAGAATGTTTCCGAACGGAATTTGCTTTTTCCACATGGAGTTCTTAAAGGAGGTAAATATTTTATCGGCAGTACATTCTCGCGCGTCAAGATTAATTAATTCTACTAATTCCGTTCGAACATCCAAAGTCTCGGGTGCGACATACCGAACAATAAACGACATCCATTTCTCATTGGTAATGTCGGATGTTTCATCAATAAATACTGAAAACTTAGAATTCTGTAAAACCAGACTAAGACGCTCTGTTTCCCGCGGACACAGAACGTTCGATATAATATTAGAACACTTTGTTCGACCACACGTCATACGTTCCAAAACATCAGGATTTTTCCCAACGTCTTGGAAAAGTTGAAGAATCGCCTCTGCGGATTGATGCGAAATATTTTTCTCGGCAACTAATTCAGCAAAACGAATAACCAAAGCATAAACAAAACATAAACAAAGCATACGCGACCACAGATCGCGGATCTGACCATCAAATGTACTTGACGAAAACCAGGCCCGAGCGAACCCTCGAAACGGGAAACGAAAAGAATAGATAGGAAATCGTAAAAAAGTAAGAAAAATTCAGAAAGGAGAAAAATCGAAGAAAAGGCTAAAAGAAATAACAGCAAGGTAATGGTGACAGTACCGAACTGCCACAGATGCATTTACCAGTTACCTTTCTCTCCTATTCTTGTACAATAATACCTTTATACCAATTTACACATTTTCGTGTACAACATGTATCGCGATGTTAGCTTTGCATAACCTCTCGATGGAAGAGACCACCACTTTCCCGTAGTTTCCATCGAGCGGTAACGTGCACGCTGCGCGTAATTAATTTGTAAATAGTGCGTTATTCTTTGTCGCAACTTGATATAATTACGTTTGATGTGATTACGTTTAGATTTTAGATTTTAGATCATACTCTGAAAAAATATTTTTTATCGAAGGCTTCTACAGCGTGCATGGTACTGGCCAAGAGTGAATTCTAATTTTAACAAAGTTCACCAATGTACAGTATCAAAATATTCGTCTTTTAATAAAAAAATTCATTTTAAGGTTTGAAAAATAGAAATAGCTCAAATAAAAAGTACGGAAATTTAAAACGAACACAAGAAATTGAGGCATTTGATGGAAAAAGGGCACATAAACCACTTGTTTAAAATTTATAAATAAAGACACATATCATTTTTAAATCATGAATTCTGTATTCAGAACGCTTGAACGACACGGTAACTACATCCTTAAAAAAAATTGATTTAATTGCATTACTTTTTATTAAGTTATACTATAATGAAAACTTTGAAATCGATTTTCTTGAAATGGCATTTTGGCGTATGTGCCCTTTTTCCATCAAATGCCTCAATTATGAATGTACATTTTTCTTTGTTAAACAAGTTACAGAAGGACTTTATTTAACTTTTTTTTATGTAGAATTTAGTTCGTATATCTGAAAAATCGAAGAATCATAACGGGTAATTATCATTTTTCGTGATCTAATGGATCTTAAGACACGAATATAAAATTTTAATATAAAGTTTCATTGAAATCCATTTTGCCGTTTAAACGTAATCGTGTTAACAAATACATGAGATATTTAAAAAAAAAAAGCTCTTTTCTAAATAGTCAAAACGTGATCAGGAGGTCTTAAAACGTGATTTCCCTAACAAAATTTTTTCCAATTTTTTTTTCATTACAAGAGTATTATACATATGTCAGAAAGTGAAAAGTGTATCTCGAGGCACTCAAGAAGATCGCGCACGGCCGCGTGTCGCTTGCACGTAACTTTGGATCGCAGCGTTTCAAGAGCGAGAGAGAAAGACACACGTTCGTTTTCTCTCTCGTCTTCCCGACGTTGTCCGAAGCGTCGAGCTCACGGACACGCAGCTCCGGCGTAGTGTGCATGCGTGGTGGGGGAAATTCTCGAGCGCTCCCGTCCTCATTCTGGCATCACTGCTTTCATCTTGGGCTTTCAATAATTTTACATCTTTCATTGTATTTTTATTTTAGCATCACTTAATGCTCAAATAACCGACGAGAACCTTAGTGGCCCGCCATGGGCGTCCGGAGGGGGGTGCAAAAGGGGCAGTTGCCCCCCCCCTGGCTTTTGAAAAAAGATCGCTTATTTTTAAAAACTGATCTTTATCAAGTTTATACTAAAAAAGTGAACATTTCTAAATTTCGGAATTAAATTTTTAATTAATTTGACACTACAAAATGAGTTCAAAAAAGCAAGCGGGTTACTCGTTTTTTCATTACTATATTTTTCTTCACCGTCACATCAAAGTTGCCCCCTCCTGGAAAAAAGTCTACGGACGCCCTTGTGGCCCGCGCCGTCGTTCCTTGGCGATGTGTCATCGATTATACAGAAACTGAATTTGTTTATTTTTCATCGTATCAATATAAAAGTAAAACCAATGAATTTCTGGCACGCTCCTGATTAAATTGACAAAAAATAATTTAAATCGGACTGTTTTTAACGAAACGGGTTTTCAATTGCGCAAATAAATTTTTCACGTAATTTCCTTAATTATAGTCCGAATTATTTAATTTTGGGGCCAATTTAATGGAGAAAACATGAGAAATTGATTGCCGTCACTTTCGCAAAGATCTGATTAGAAATGAATCAGAACTTCAGATTCGGCACTGCTTAGTGCGTAGCAATGTATGGCCCAGTGGCGCACTCGGGATTTCATTTTGGGGGCGCCGAGTTTTATCCGCTTAACTACCCCCCCCCCCCCCCCCCCCCCCCAAGATTAAAAGCGAGCGAAGAACGGTACATAAATACGCCGTAAGAGACGGACGACGCGCGACACGTTGATACTTTGTCTCGCCCCGTCTGTCAGGTGCTTGATGCGAATGATGCGATACTCCGTGCTTTGCGAGACGTCGATCTCCTAGCGAAATGTTCCTTTTTTGTGTGGGGGGCGGGGGGGGGCTGCTCGCCGAGTGCCCAACATTGTTATGGCCCCACTGGTTTCGAGCGTCGAAGCCCACGAAATTCAGCGAGACGCATGATTGCTGACGAGCATCGCGTGACTCTATTTAGCTAGAGAATCACCCTGCAGGGTCGGCTTTAGAATTTTGGCAACCCGGGCAAGATTATCATGGCGCCCCTTCAAGGGCACGAAAAACAATTAGCAGCTTTCTGCTTAACGAATCTAAAAGAATATACATGAATGAACGCATATAGCGGCGCCCCTACAGATTTGGTGCCCCAGGCGGTCGCCTTGCCTGCTCTGCCTTAAAGCCGGCCCTGTTACCCTCTAC
The DNA here is from genome assembly GCA_947577245.1 of Andrena bucephala. Lineage (NCBI taxonomy): Eukaryota > Metazoa > Arthropoda > Insecta > Hymenoptera > Andrenidae > Andrena > Andrena bucephala. Next base: position 65,054,628 of record OX387717.1, read on the forward strand.
AAATGCTAAGAAATGATCGTGTGAAGCGGTGTGTGTTCCAACTGCACATTGGACAATACCGTAGAATCTACGGTGTAGATTCTAGGGCCTAGAATATTAGCTCCGTATTACGATGTTCTTAACCAGAGTACTACATTAATGAATTAAAAAATAAATGAATTGGTCAACTAAGTAGTTAAAATTAATGAACTCTACATGATTTTAATGACGCCTAATTTAATTACACTTACAAACTGAATTACTAATTGTAATTAAAAGAATACTTTTGATGTGCAAAATGAATTTCGCGCACGCAAATGATTGCCCGCATCGTCGAAAGCATCAGAAAGTATGTGTAAAGTCTTCTGATTGTTGAAAAGCCTTTGGGTTTGGATTATCGGGAAAGACCTACCCAACCCATTGTTTTCCTTTCTCGCTGTGAGCAGCTGCAAGCGATGACCTTCGGGCCCTAGTAGACCGCCCGTTGACAGCCGAGAGCAATAAAACCGACCAGCCAGATAAAATACCCAGGTACAGAAAAATGAAATGTTCATACGGTTTGGGCGAGGGCCCTGGAGCCCCTGACAAGGGTGAATTTATTTGGGAAATAAAAGTCGCGTTATTCGTGACACCTACTCGCGAACACTACATATACGAAAAGGAGCAATGCAATTGCCCGATGACTTGAAGCAACATTTCAATAGGTAAATTCATGAAACTGTGGGATCAGGTATTCAGGTATTCCGAACCAAGTGATGCATATGTAAGAACTGACGAAATTCAATAAATGTTCGTCGCCTAAATTTTACAATTAAAATATTTACTTGACATGTATACAAAGTTTGTCAGCAAAGTCTTTCTCGATCAAATTGGCCCCTAAAATAAGGCCCATAATTAAGGAAATTACGTGAAAAATTTATTTGCGGAATTGAAAGTCAGTTTCGTTAAAAACAGTCTGATTTAAATTATTTCTGAGAATGACAGGAATCCATTGGTGTCACTTTCATATTGATCAATATTGATACGATGAAAAATAAACAAATTCAGTTTCTGTATAATCGATGACACATCGCCAAGCAACGGCGATCTCGAGCAGGTCAGGTCACAAAGGTTGTCGCCGTTACTTGAGCTTCCAGTGACTCTACAATAAAAATACAATGAAAGATGAAAAATTATTCGAAGCCCAAGATGAATAAATAAGCCTTCGAATAAACAAAATATCTTTGGCCGTTGGATGAATTCCCGTCCAATAAACAGCTCATCCGTGGCGCTTCAACTAAAGATAAATCATGTTATTCAATCTTCGAATATACGTTTATTAACGTAAAATATCTTTTATTCGAGATTATCTAGATATTATATTTGGCCATATCTGGACTCACAATCCGTGCATGAACCACCTCAGGCGCGTGTCATATGAACCGCGCGTGGCGCATTAGGGCGACGCTTGTATCAATATGGTTTCCACATGTATCAATATGGTTTCATTCCATCGGGCATGATGTTCGGGTATTATAATCGATGCGTTTTTTTGTCACTGGTATCTCCTGTAGGCCTGTTCCACTGTGTCGCATGATAATCTTTTATGCTGCATAATTTGTGACCAATCACGTTAAAAAATAAATTGCGAAAATGCTTTTAAATTTCAGTGTCAAAATTTTAATCAAGTTTGGGAAAAATGGATATTCGGGTGCACTGAAGCGTGCTTGGGCTGTTTGAGTCATGGAAAATCTCGCTTTTCGGAGTGAAGTTTGAGTTTTTCCAAGTCGATAGTTAATAATCGCCTACTAATTAACAAGCACCAGTTCTGATTTCAAATTGCCCATTTTTTAAAAGGAATAATACGATAAATGAGGTGGTTCGAGGACTGTGGCCATCGCGGGTGTCCAAGACGCGCGGCGAGAGAAAGAGAGCGTTGCTTCCGAAAATTGCCCGAAAAGAGCAGGTCATTCCTAAACCTGGCCGCGACCATTGGCACCTTGGCCACCCTTGAAGCCTTCAACCCTGGCATAGCGAACTTTCTCTCCATGACAAAGATCCTGTCCTTTCCCTTCATTTATGTGATTTTTACATTTCTTTCGTACAAAAATTTCACGTGCAAGACATATATAATAATCAAGGCAACATATGTAATAATCAAAGGCACGCCTCAATGATAACTTAATACACGAACCTAAACATTCACTTGATACACGTTTGCTGTGTCCACAGCATCAATTCACGGGATACACATAAAGTTCACTAATCCCTACATCTTTCAGGCAACACGACAAATCACTATTCGCCTAAAACTAATTGTAAGCTTCTCTAATAGTAACATTGTCACATTCATTAATGTAAATCAGGCTAGGGAATTAAGTGAACTTCGCGGCCGATTTTCAGAGGCCCCCGCGGCGGCCAAGCAGCTTGGAGCGCCTCAAGCCCGTACCATATGAACCGTGCGTGGCGCGTTGACAAAACAAAAACGCATCGACAATCGTGCTTTCTAGAAGGATGTGGAAATTTATTGATACAATGTCGCCCTAATACGTCACGCGCGGTTCACGTGGTACGGGCCTGAGGCGCTCCAAGCTGCATGGCTACCGCGGGGGCCAAGACGCGCGGCGGAAGAAAGGAGTGGAAAGGAGGCGTCACTTCGAAAATCTTTGATGTTCACTTAATTCCCAAGCTGGATGTAAATAGTCATCATCGTGGATATTGGAATTAATTTCTTCACTGCTTCAAATTGCTCGATATAAGACAGGCTTTCCATATCTATAGCCAGGCCCGGATTGAGATTTTAGGGGCCCAGGGCTATGAAACCTCCGCGGACCCCCGTGGTTGAAAAACGGAGTTGGGTGGGAGGGGCTAAATTTTTTTTGGAATACAACATAATTTTCTTCGTATCAATAAAATGTATATATCTTCAAAAATCGAAATTTATAGTACATAAAATTAAATAACATTCAATCATAACGAAAAATAATATTAAAAGACAAACATTGAATAGATATTGTAGAATGAACTTTTAGTTGAAATGTTTATTTTTTCTTGACTTTAATTTTGCAAAATCTTGTATCTTTGAGTGAGCTAATCGCTTAGAACTGATAGCATAGAACGGGGCCCCCCTGGAGGGTGAGGCCGGGGTTGCAGCCCCCCCTAGCCCCCCTTTAATTCGCCCCTGGTCATTCCTGTTTACGACCTTCCTTACTTTCAATCAGGGATGCGAGGCGGTCCAGTACGCCGTACTGGTATCTATCACGTCACTTGGCTTGGATTGGCTTAGCGTTGGTATGACGTCACGGCGTCACCAACCAAATATAAGTGTTCCTCTTCTCCTACGCCGTACGACAAAAGAGAAGATATGTACGACGTCATTTCGGCCAGCACACCACCATTTATCTAGTACCCTCTGACGCTGGGCCGGTGAATGGTTGTAGCACAGACGAGGTATAGAATAGACCTATCACCAGTGATGCCAGAATGAGGACGGGAGCGCTCGAGAATTTCCCCCACCACGCATGCACACTACGCCGGAGCTGCGTGTCCGTGAGCTCGACGCTTCGGACAACGTCGGGAAGACGAGAGAGAAAACGAACGTGTGTCTTTCTCTCTCGCTCTTGAAACGCTGCGATCCAAAGTTACGTGCAAGCGACACGCGGCCGTGCGCGATCTTCTTGAGTGCCTCGAGATACACTTTTCACTTTCTGACATATGTATAATACTCTTGTAATGAAAAAAAAATTGGAAAAAATTTTGTTAGGGAAATCACGTTTTAAGACCTCCTGATCACGTTTTGACTATTTAGAAAAGAGCTTTTTTTTTTTAAATATCTCATGTATTTGTTAACACGATTACGTTTAAACGGCAAAATGGATTTCAATGAAACTTTATATTAAAATTTTATATTCGTGTCTTAAGATCCATTAGATCACGAAAAATGATAATTACCCGTTATGATTCTTCGATTTTTCAGATATACGAACTAAATTCTACATAAAAAAAAGTTAAATAAAGTCCTTCTGTAACTTGTTTAACAAAGAAAAATGTACATTCATAATTGAGGCATTTGATGGAAAAAGGGCACATACGCCAAAATGCCATTTCAAGAAAATCGATTTCAAAGTTTTCATTATAGTATAACTTAATAAAAAGTAATGCAATTAAATCAATTTTTTTTAAGGATGTAGTTACCGTGTCGTTCAAGCGTTCTGAATACAGAATTCATGATTTAAAAATGATATGTGTCTTTATTTATAAATTTTAAACAAGTGGTTTATGTGCCCTTTTTCCATCAAATGCCTCAATTTCTTGTGTTCGTTTTAAATTTCCGTACTTTTTATTTGAGCTATTTCTATTTTTCAAACCTTAAAATGAATTTTTTTATTAAAAGACGAATATTTTGATACTGTACATTGGTGAACTTTGTTAAAATTAGAATTCACTCTTGGCCAGTACCATGCACGCTGTAGAAGCCTTCGATAAAAAATATTTTTTCAGAGTATGATCTAAAATCTAAAATCTAAACGTAATCACATCAAACGTAATTATATCAAGTTGCGACAAAGAATAACGCACTATTTACAAATTAATTACGCGCAGCGTGCACGTTACCGCTCGATGGAAACTACGGGAAAGTGGTGGTCTCTTCCATCGAGAGGTTATGCAAAGCTAACATCGCGATACATGTTGTACACGAAAATGTGTAAATTGGTATAAAGGTATTATTGTACAAGAATAGGAGAGAAAGGTAACTGGTAAATGCATCTGTGGCAGTTCGGTACTGTCACCATTACCTTGCTGTTATTTCTTTTAGCCTTTTCTTCGATTTTTCTCCTTTCTGAATTTTTCTTACTTTTTTACGATTTCCTATCTATTCTTTTCGTTTCCCGTTTCGAGGGTTCGCTCGGGCCTGGTTTTCGTCAAGTACATTTGATGGTCAGATCCGCGATCTGTGGTCGCGTATGCTTTGTTTATGTTTTGTTTATGCTTTGGTTATTCGTTTTGCTGAATTAGTTGCCGAGAAAAATATTTCGCATCAATCCGCAGAGGCGATTCTTCAACTTTTCCAAGACGTTGGGAAAAATCCTGATGTTTTGGAACGTATGACGTGTGGTCGAACAAAGTGTTCTAATATTATATCGAACGTTCTGTGTCCGCGGGAAACAGAGCGTCTTAGTCTGGTTTTACAGAATTCTAAGTTTTCAGTATTTATTGATGAAACATCCGACATTACCAATGAGAAATGGATGTCGTTTATTGTTCGGTATGTCGCACCCGAGACTTTGGATGTTCGAACGGAATTAGTAGAATTAATTAATCTTGACGCGCGAGAATGTACTGCCGATAAAATATTTACCTCCTTTAAGAACTCCATGTGGAAAAAGCAAATTCCGTTCGGAAACATTCTTGCTTTGTCGTGTGATAACGCTTCTGTCATGACAGGGTGTCATTCGTCATTCAAGACCAAACTTGCAGAAATTCGCGGTGAAAATTTTTTCACCATGCCGTGTCCATGTCACTCCTCTGCATTGGTAGTGCATGCAGCATGCGCTACCATTGCCGAGGTCTGCGAGGAATTATTACCGAAAGTCGCAACATTCATTTATAGCAGTCCCAAACGCTCGGCCATTTTTCGCGAATTTCAGCAATGTTTTCAATCTACTGACCGCAAAATTTTAAAATTGTGTACTACGCGATGGGTATCGTGTTACACATCCGTAGTTACACTTTTAGAAAATTGGGACAGTGTGTTGCACTTTCTGCAAGAATTGGTCGTAAGTGAGAAGACAAAGTCTGGGGATCATCTGCTTATCATCATGCAAAATCCAGAAGCGAAAGCATATCTTCTGTTTTTGAAATACGTTCTAGAGTATTTTAATGACTTTAGTTTATTCTTTCAGTCGCAACAAACAAGGATCCATTTGCTTCAAAATACTGCCAAAACTCTTTTGTACGATATTTTACGTCATTTTTTGAAACCGCAGCTTTTGAAGCACATGGATTCAGTAAAATTAATAGATTTTTCAAGAGGCGATAATCAAATCGCATTAGATAGTATTCATTTAGGTCCGGATTGTGACACTTTTCTTTGTCAATTAGTTGCAGAAGGCAAACCCGATGTTGTCCAAACCGTTCGAGAAAATTGTATTAAGTTTTACATAACGGCTGCAAACGAAATTCGTAATCGATTGCCAATCGATGACGAATTTCTGAGCAAGTTACGTGTTTTTGAGCCTCATTTGGCATTAGTAGATACTGACAGAGACACTTCCTTCAAAAGTGTTCTCTTTATTGCTCAGAAATTGGGCGGTTTCGACGAAGACGGTTTGCAAAAAGAATGGTCAACATTGCACCTGAATTTTGCAGATGCAGTCAAGCTTTGTACATTAGCTTTTGATGATGTATGGAAAACGGTGTTGTTAACGCGAAACGATCAAGGCTCGTATAAATATCCATGTTTGCAGGAATTATTAAATTCCATTAGAAGTCTTCCAAATTCAAACGCCGATGCTGAAAGATCGTTTTCCATGCTTCCCGACATAAAGAACAAGAAACGAAACCGACTTTGTTCGACCCTCGTCAATGCCATTTGCGTAACGAAATCGGCATTAAAGGCGTACGGGGACACAGCTCAGACCATGGAGGTAGATGACATACATCTATCTCTCATGTCATCTGAGCATTTATATCCAATTCTTGCGAAGAAGCAAAAGAGTAGGTTATGTTTACATGCCGTTGATGACCTCGCGGATTTTCCTTCTACGTCGGGTAATGCAAATTGGTGATGTCCAGAATATTATCAATTTCATCCATTTTCTATTTCATTCGATTTTTGAACATCGCGAATATGTAAATAGTTGTTCGATTTACCTCACGCAATTCTTGTTCTATCCTTGCAATAAATTCGCTTGCTTGCTATACATATTGCTATACATATATGTGCACGATGCGCGTAATTAATTTGTAAATAGTGCGTGATTCTTTGTCGCAACTTGATATAATTACGTTTGATGTGATTACGTTTAGATTTTAGATTTTAGATCATACTCTGAAAAAATATTTTTTATCGAAGGCTTCTACAGCGTGCATGGTACTGGCCAAGAGTGAATTCTAATTTTAACAAAGTTCACCAATGTACAGTATCAAAATATTCGTCTTTTAATAAAAAAATTCATTTTAAGGTTTGAAAAATAGAAATAGCTCAAATAAAAAGTACGGAAATTTAAAACGAACACAAGAAATTGAGGCATTTGATGGAAAAAGGGCACATAAACCACTTGTTTAAAATTTATAAATAAAGACACATATCATTTTTAAATCATGAATTCTGTATTCAGAACGCTTGAACGACACGGTAACTACATCCTTAAAAAAAATTGATTTAATTGCATTACTTTTTATTAAGTTATACTATAATGAAAACTTTGAAATCGATTTTCTTGAAATGGCATTTTGGCGTATGTGCCCTTTTTCCATCAAATGCCTCAATTATGAATGTACATTTTTCTTTGTTAAACAAGTTACAGAAGGACTTTATTTAACTTTTTTTTATGTAGAATTTAGTTCGTATATCAGAAAAATCGAAGAATCATAACGGGTAATTATCATTTTTCGTGATCTAATGGATCTTAAGACACGAATATAAAATTTTAATATAAAGTTTCATTGAAATCCATTTTGCCGTTTAAACGTAATCGTGTTAACA